>JAPPVO010000017.1:86521193-86770106 GCA_030407325.1 Camellia japonica
TTTTTTCAGCTCTCTGGCAAAATAATTATTTCTTTAATGTTCCTTCTCCATGTTTTGGCAGCTGCCTCATGAGTAGGATCTTCAGCCAAGTCAGAAGGAGAGACGGTTATCTTCTTTTTCTTTTTCCTCTACAGTGGTATTTCTTTCTCTATCTCTGTCTCTTTCTCTGTAATCTGAGACTCAGACTCCTCAGGAATGAATAGTAGTTTTCTTTTCTTCTCTCTGGTGTTTGTCTTTGAGAATAGCCAGAGCTTCAGCTCTCTTGGGAGATTCTTCTTATGGAGACCCTACCCAAGTAGTGTGAAATGAAGAAAACAAACAGAAATTCTGAAAGGAAGGAAACCTAAAAGTGCATACCTTTCTTCGACAGCTCTGGTAACTCTGGAAGGAAGGAGTGAGACTGCAAGAATAGTCTTGATAGCTGTAGAAGAAGAAGGGATGGTCCCAGTTTCTTTTGGTTGAGCCTTAGAAGGCACACCTACCCTATTAGTAAATCATGAGGATGTATTACTAGATGCACTTCCATATTGACTGTCCACCAATTTTGAAATCTTTTTAAAACTGAGCCAGAGGGGAGGAAGGGGGTAAATTTAAACTCACTCAAATCTTTCAACAGTTTAAATGTTGCCTCCTCTAGTTTAGGTTTGGGTACTCTCAGGTCTCTAGCTGTAAGATGGATATTCGAGAGACTGCAAAGTGGAATGGGAATTCCTTTGGTAAGCCCAAATTGCCTGGCAAACTAGGAGGGGTAGTGTACCTCAGATATGCACTTGTAAGCTCGAGGGTTTAAAGTACCAATAAAAAGTTCCCTCGGTAACAAAATAGAGGCCCACATATCCTTGTGCAATGGGTTGGAACACTGTCTATCAGCCAAGAATGTCCATAGCCAAGTCGGTCCTTTATTGGCATCGAAGGGGTAAAAGAAGGTAGCAAAAGGAAAAACAGGAAGCTAGTGAAAAAAAGTAAGATAGTAGGCGAAAGAAGCAGGATAAAGGGCAATTCTAGCATACTTTTCTCCATAAGTGCTAGGGTCTTGAACTAAGAACTTCAAGCACTTGGGATGTAAATTAGTGAAGTATGTAAAGAGCCAGAGTTGAAGCACCCAGAGGGACCTCCCTGGTTGATATCAAGAGGTTTCTCACAAATTGGGAGCAGGCTCTATAAACATGGCCTAAAAGATAAGGCCAAGGCTATTCGCTTCTTCAAAACAAGGCCTTTGCAAGTGGGGCAACTCAGGCATGATTCGTTGAGATGATTACAAAGAGAAATTTACACAACCAATATAAATAAAAGAGAAGAGCTCTCGATCACTCACAAGGCCCTCCTTTTTATTCTCAG
Source organism: Camellia japonica (assembly GCA_030407325.1). NCBI lineage: Eukaryota > Viridiplantae > Streptophyta > Magnoliopsida > Ericales > Theaceae > Camellia > Camellia japonica. The sequence continues at coordinate 86,522,532 of JAPPVO010000017.1, forward strand.
CTTTTACGAAGTCATTGAAGGAAGAATTCAAAGGTGGAAGAGAAAAATCAACCGAAAGGTCTGGATAGCTAGGTGTAAAGGGAGTGCCAAGTGATGAAAGTTCTAAGAGATGGCAGATATCAAAAATGATGGAGGCCATCATACCACACCGAAACTAGAAAAAATTAAAGGCCATATTCCAAAAACAAAGGGCGGCAGGAATCAAAAAAGGGTCTTCAGGAATGATAAACCTGGAAAGACGAAGAGCATCGAGAATACAGAACTCTTGCAGGTCCCATTCTCTTGCAGGCACGACTCTGTCGTACCACTCCTTCCACTCAACTCTCAATGTTGGCCAGCAACGATGAGGTCGGTTCACCCTCCAATTTCCCCAGTCAAGCCCCCTTTTATAGAGAAAAAAGTGGTCCTCTAAACGAGGGTACAGAGCAGGAAGCTGGACGAGAACCTCTCAAAAGATAGGACCTAGGACAGATTCTTGTTTTTTCGCTGTGGCGAGGAATAAAGAGGCATCCGTCTATGGCACTCGGTCCACCAGCTTTAAATTTAGCAATTTCTTCCTCAATACATCTTTTCAAAGCCATTGTTGGGCTTATACATTCGCCGACTAGTACTTTCAAGAAGAAGACTCCACTGGTAAGAAGCAGCAGAAAGAGAGGGTCATAAAGATCAAGGGTTTGTGTGTTAGGCAAACGAGTGAATTGAAAGCACGAAACAAAAGGGTTTTTAAACCTTTCTTTTTGAAAAAATATACCCAATCGTTTTAAGTGGGTTGAATTCATAAAGAAGTGCTAAAGGTACGGATACGAAAGGTTTCCTCAATGTTGGTAATTGGGAGGGAATGTATCTCAAATACTAATGTTGGCTTCAAATCAAATGTTTGCTTCGAAGCGTCAAGTTTTGGCGCCAAAATCAAGTGACAAACAGCTTCGAAAACAGGAAGTCAACTTCGAAGCACATTCCATACCTAAGGGTGCAGGAATGCCCAGGTATTTGTTTACTTCAAAAGGATTAAAGACCTTTTTTTGGTCTCTTGGTGAGAGTAAAATCCTTCGAAGCAAAATTTGAAATACCTTACGGTTAAAAGTTATTTGTTCTAGGTTTCAAACCAATAGTTGGTTTAGTAGTATACAGAAGAAATCACTTTTTTAGAATAAAACAGTGCAGTCCTTAAAAGAGGTTTCCATATTTTGGAAAATATAGACTATTTGTTCGAAGCAAAATTAGTGGATTTGAAACTACTTGATTGTATTAACCATATGTTGGGGAATTGGATATGATCAAATCAAGTTTCGAAGGGCAAAATTAATGAATTCGAAGCTCTGATTCAAAGGAAACCTAAGGCAAAGTTGTCAATTACACTCCATCTGTTGAAAAAGTTCAAATTAGGTTTCCAGTATTTCATTGGGTATGATCGAATCGAATTTCGAAGGAGAAATTGTTGAATCGAGAGCCTAAGTTTGTTTGTTTTTGAACAAATGGGTTAAAATCAGACCATGCCAAATAAAGAGAAAACATATATTTTATTAAAACAAAACAATTACATCAAAAGCCTTCCTCGGCTACATATTCAAGTTCATAAAAATAAGGAATAGAATAAATGACAAGGTCATGGAACCTGTTCCAACTGTGGTCAATGAACTTCTGTTCTTTTTTATTCTATCTTCTATCTTCTCCAGGCTAGGCTGCTAAAGTTGATATGCTCTTACTTGATAAAAAAAGTTTTTCGGCCTTTATTTCAAACTCTGTTTCTTTTAGACCTTGTTCTATCTCATCCATGTCCAAGTCATCCCAGTATGTAGAGTCTTTATTCTTAAAATCATCATATTCGTCGATGAGGTTCTCTGCTTCATACTGGGTATGAACTCGACGGGCTGAGATTTGGTCCAAATATCGAGTGGTGGCCACAGAAATGTGATGTCAATGAAGAAGCAGTGGGAGTTAGTCTGAAAACATCTGGAGCTCTGCTTGGGCGATAGGGTCGAGGACATGACCCTGGGTCATAACATCATAAGCCCATCGAAAGTTCTTGAGAGGAACATCGTCCTCAAGAACATTGAATGGCAAGTGAGAAAAGGTCGCAAGCAGAAGTTGGGCTTGCTATCGCTGATATTTAGTAGGGGGAGATGGAGGGTTATAGGAGGGGAGAAACTGGTCCTCAAAGAAAGTAAGTCTCAATTCCTCCATCCAGTGAGGGTTTTGCAGAAGAGGAGGTGCAAGAGCTTCCATCTCGAAAGAATGAGGAAATTGGGGGTTACTGACGATATCAAGACAGTCAGAAGAGCAAAGTTTGGCCTTCTGGGCTAAGAATGACGGGCTATACCCTTGAGCCTCTTCTGGACGACGAGTGGCTTGTACTATCTTTATAGGCATGGAAGACGTATACCATGCTACAAGTAAGTTGTCTTCCAAACGGCGTCAGCGGTCGATGGGTACATATGGGTAAACCACCGAACTCCGAGCAAAGGGAGGGAAAGTTAGAGGATCAACAAATTTGACAAAATGATGATTAATTCTCTCTCTTAACTTGGACTCCTCAGGTTCTAGCCAGCTTCTCCAACAAGAAACCCCAGAAGAAGAAGAAGAAGAAGATGCAGCCTCATCCCACGTAGAAGGTTTTGCGTCAGAGGAAGAGCTTCCAATATCCATGTTTGCAAAATTTTGGGTTAAAGAATTGTGGACAATAGGTTCGTAATCCAAAGGTTGATAGTTTGCAAAAGCTTCCATGACTTGAATATAGGAAGGTGGGTAAAGGTGGCTAATCAATGCATGAAGGTTCTTTCGAGAACGAACAGCATTATCAAACAACTATTCATATGCTTGATCAAGGTAAGAAAAGGTCTGCTTGGCCATGAGAGCTGAACTAGTCTTTTCGAATACTAAGATAGTGGGAATGTTCAAAGGATAGAAGAGAATTTAATGCAAATGTTCATTGATGAATGACGGTTGCATTTCTAAAAAATGCAAAGCCCATGCACGTTCTAAGACGTGGATAAATACCTTGATCCACTAACATCACCAAGTATTGGATATATTAGTGCGGGGGTCAATGTTCGCTACATATTTTGTATAGGCCAATCACAGTTCAACACGTGGCAGGATGAGGGCAATACGGGAAAACAATTCAAATCTTCAATCGTAATCACACACGTGGTAGTTAGTATTGGTTATTGTAGATCTGCATAGCACTGGATCAGCAAAGAGATGCAAGATGATGTGGCTTTAACAGTTACTCATATATTTAAATTCAAAATCATGAGGGAAACCTAACTGCAAACATGGTGTAGACCACTCGAAACTCCGCTCCGCGCGCGAGGGCGCGAATTGTAATTCTAGCTACTACAGTTCGAACTCATGTCACGGTTCTGAATCTAATCTCACAAAGTGCAATGTAAGACTGATAAATCACCAAAGAGTCCAAATTCGGCAAATCGTTTTGGAAAATCGATTTTAATCAAAAAGCGCCAAATATGGACTGCTTTGCCAGATTTTAGAGTCGCCACCTAAATATTTTGTTTTGGGAAATTTAGGAAACCCTGACTCGTGCCTAAGGCCACATGTCCGTCATCACCAAAGTTGCCTCGGCTCGGGAACTTGGGTACGAGAGGGAAAGGTCATGCAATGAGCACCCCCGCTTGCCCGATCAAAGATCGGCCTTTACTAACATGATATGTTGTTTTTGAAAACACATGTGTTCTTATTCCGATTATTAATCTAGAATTACTATGTGATGCGCACAGCATACAAGTATAGACTAAATCGCTCAAGTTGGAACAAAACATCTCATGTTTGTTTGTTTGAAAATGGTTTGAAAGTTGCTACTCGCAAGTAGGCTAAGTCGTGGATTTGCCACCCTCAAGTGGGCTTAGAAAAACATGATTTTGCCACTTCAAGTGGGCTTAAAACTCGCATTTCAATGAATTGTTCCAATTCAAGCAATCCAACCTTCATCCACAAGCATTCATGCAGTTATATCAATTAAGCAAATAGCCTCATGGCAAGCATGCTATCATGGCAGTCACTTACACACATGCAAGGATGCTCACAGTGTACTCTGAGCCAAAAAAGAAACTAGTTAGTAATCAATGCATGATCCTAGCTATGTCAACAATGCCTAATGCAACACATGCAAAAATGCAACTAAGATGGGCTCGGCTATTCTAAGATGTCATGTGAATGCAACTTGATAACATGTATTCAAATTAGAATTGAAATACAATGCAGTTAGTATGATGCGCCGAGCTCGGTGCATGCAAGACAAATGAATGATGCAAACATGCGAGCATAAGGATGCTAATTGAAACATGCCCTAAAACTAACCATCAAAAGTTGGTAAATAAAAAAGAGAAAGACGTGGGGTTGGAAGACATGCATCACACGCACGCACACTTATTTACAACATTGTGCCCTCTCGACAAAGGGTCCGAATAATAAGCTAACTAGTTAATCTAAGCTAATTAAACTAATTATTACAAAACGGAACTAATTAACTAATCCTAGTTAACTAATTATTACAAAACAAATGAATGCTAAACGCATTAACTAATTAAGTACAAAACCATTAAACTAGCTAACTAAGCGAAGCAGCTAAATAAAGCATTAAGAAGAGGCCCTCGGGGCGAGGGGTGCATGCATGCTCGGTCACCTCGTTCGGAAATCTATTGCGATGCCCCAACTTGCCTCTGTTTGCAATTGATCTCAGAACTTTGCACAAAGCTCTAGATAGCTTTTACTCCATCATGGGTACCTACAGGGACATGGCCGACCAGTTTATGGTGGTGTAGACCACCTGCAGACCAGCCAAGTATGCTGCAGACTAGAAAACTGGTCGGCCAGCCACTTTTACTGGTCGGTCCGACCAGAAAATCCTGCACACTTCCAGTTTGTTCCAACAGAGAGCAAGAAGGGGCATGGCAGTGTATTAGCAAGTATGTGTGCACAACCACTCTCCCTATCATTTCTCAAGCTCAAGGGAGTGTGGTTCCCGACTCTCGGGCCACCAACCGAGCATCGCAATGCACGGTGGCCGACAAGCCAAGATTGCACAATCAATATGAATGAATGCACAAAGAAACACATAAAGCCTCAAACTCTATCATGCGTGATCAAGAGGGTTGGCGACCGAGAATTGAGGCACGTTTCATCACTTCAAGTATGAAACGTCCCTCGTTTCTCGTGTTTGGATTAACTCCCTATCCAAACACAATGCAATGCATGCACACACAATGCAATGCGACAAGCATGCAAATATCATGGAATGCAACAACCATGCAACAACATGCAATGCAACAAGCATGCAACAACATGCAAAATAGACTTAAACCGAATACGGACAGACCTCAATCATGCCCAAAACAGTGGCCAAAACTCAACATAACCTAAGCACAAAGAGCAAGGAATGCACATTCAACTCATGGCTCACAAGTAAGTCATAAAGGCACAACTTTCAAACACATTGAAGAGTGACATTCATGAGAATATGGCAATGCTACATGCTCTGAAATGAGGTGTTAAATGATGCCAAATCATCCAAACAACACAAATGAGGCATGCTAGAAGGCTTAGAGCATAAGGCTAGTTAAGAGCAATACACAAGGAGCATGCAATCCTAAGCTTAAACCACTGAACTAGCTCTGGACAGAGCTTAACCATGCCAAGTTAAGGGTCAAGAACATACTGAAATGGAGCTCAAGAGCTTAGGCAAACATGCATGCACATTGGCTCACAAACAAGGCATGAAAGCACAACTTTCAAACACATTGAAGGAGTGAAAAATGTGAGAGTATGGCAATCAAATGTGCTCTGAAATCATGTGAGAACTGAGGCTATATCATGCAAACATCACATTCCAAGCATGCTAGAGACTTCGAAACTCAAAGCTAATGAGCAAGATTGCACCATGGCTATACAAAGCAAGGCATGCATGACCCAAAACACTTAAAACAGAGCTTAATCATGGCAAAACATGGATAAAATCATGCTGGAGTGTAGTCAAAATAGGCTAGAATGATGGTCCAAAGTATAGAGCATGTTAGGCTAGCAATGTGGAATTACACTACAAGTGTATGAACCACTCAAGACAAAACCAAACCAGCCAAAAACAAAGTCATATCTGGTCCAAAAAGTCACAAAAACAAGCTTAAACAAAGCCACAAAGAAGTGTAAAAACATGCTCATTTGATAGGCCTTTTATGCATACAAACAAGACAAGAGGGGAGGGGGACCACCCCCTCTCATTTCAGGCCTTCAAATCACATTTCCCTCACTAAAAATCCACTGGATTTCAGTGGTTAAAAGGCCAAGAGAAGGTGATCTCAAAGGCTTAAAGAGAGAGCTCAAAACAATGCAAAATAAGGCACAAAAGGGGGTAGACCACCCCAACACCAAAGAGGCCTTAAATAAGCATTTGAAACACTGGAAAATAAAGCTTTTTACAGTTGAAAACTAAGCCAAACAAAGCATGCAAAGATGGCTAGGAAAGTAACCAAAACAAAGCTTAAAAAGAGGAAAAGGGGTTACCCTTGAAGAACTGTAACAACAGCACCTTCTTCAGCCCAAAACCTGCTTTTACGACCCAAATACCACTCCCAAGAATCTCAGCTTAGAGATGGTGGTGTGTGGCTAGGAGTTGTAGTGCAAAAGTGAAGAAACAACACACTTTAAGGCACTAATATATAAAGAGAGAGAGAGGGATATAGAGAGAGAGAGAGAGAGAGAGATATGTATAGCTCTAATGAAGTTTTTCTGAACCTGGAGAAGGGAGAGAGAGCCTCCCTCTTATAGAACTCTAAGCTTCAAGCTTCTTGGAGAAGCTAGAAGCTTGGTTAATATGGAGGATGCAGTCTGTGCCCTCCAGCTGGCACAGCTGGCATCCACAGACTCTGAAAAATCTGCAGGAAAGCTGTCGACCACTTAAAGTGGTCAGCCAGCTACTTACACTGGTCGGCCGACTAGTGGAAGTGGTCTCCAAGGAGACAAAGTGGTCGGCAGGGAAGGAGAGGTGGTCTACACCAAGAAAGCAAGGTGGTGGCATGGTGGGAGACCACTTTTGGTGGTCCAAAAGCCACCAAGACCAATTAGCTGACCAGAAAACTAGCTGGCGGGAAGAAAAGTGGTTTTCAGGGAGAGAAACTGGTCTCCCACCCTTATTCCACCCTCCAAACAAGGAAAACAAAATTTGTGCCAAAAACAAACCAAAAAGGATGCAAGATGAGAGTCCAGGGAACAAGGCGCGCAGCCGGAAGCCCCGAAAACTAGTCTACGGGCACCAAAAGTGGTCTCCAAGACCTCTGTGTCCCTCTAGACCAAGGCAACAAGGCGTGGTCCGAAAACTAGGCAAAAAGGAGAACGTTAAGCGGTCCCGAGACAAGGCACGCAGCCGAAGGCTCTGAAAATCGAAAGCTGGTCTCCAAGAGGGAAAAGTGGTCTACAGACCTCTTCCCCCCTCCAAGGAAGGGAAAAGAAGGTTTGGTTCAAAAACCAAGCCAAAACACAAAGAGTTCAAAGGCCCGGAGGCAAGGCACTCAGCCGAAAACTCCAGAAACTCGAAACGAGCACGAACATACGCGATCATCGAGCACTCAAACGATGACGTCTGAGTCTTAAGGTCGGTCAAAAATGGGGTGTCTACACATGGCATAGTGGAGCTAACTGTAAGGAAACATGATCAGCGATCATAGAGGGATGGTTCAACGGTTAGGAACTCATTTTGACAATTGTCATTGAGAAGTATAAATAGCAGAGAAGGCTCCAGAAAAAAGCCCCATTAGGAACTCATTTTGACGGTTGTCATTAAGAAGTATAAATAGCAGAGAATGCCCCAGAAAGAAGCCCCAGACTCAGATCCAAAAAATTAGTTTTTATTTACTTTATTTTCTTTCCAATTTTTACTTTTCTTATTCTTTACATTTTTGTACTTCAAATTCCTGCACTGCACTTCATTCATAGAAGTAGTTTCAAGTAGCTTGTTGTTGTAAACCTCTACGAGGCTGAATTGGATCATTGTAAGTCTTTCATTTTTACTTAATGAAATACTACAATTATTCTTCATTTAATTGTTGTTTGCTTAATTCTCCTAAACAAAGCTACCAGTAAAAGTCCTCTTCATTGAGGCTGAAAGAACTAAAACACAATCGTCTGATAATTGGTTGGCAATTAATCTTCTGTAAGGACTGATTGATCCTTGCTGGCATGCTCAAAATTACAATAATAACCTTCAAAAGCCAAAAAGCCAACAATTATATAAATTATTTTTTGAATTAAACGTTTACAAAAATTAATGTCGAGACTTGTGTTGGACACAATCTCCTTAAAGTAGATTTCGCCCTCGTTCCGATGCTTCGAGTTTTAACCAGCCTCTACTTCCCAAGATGCAACGACTAACACTTAATTTTACAACACTATGAAATCAATTCTGGCGAACCAAAACTCTATTTTAACTCTCTCTTTTTCTTCCTAAAAATTAAATACAGAAATAGATGCAAGAACACAAGAAGAACTGAAGAAATTCTGAGGGAAAAATTGAATGAAATGAATTGCTGGAAACAAGCTTTATATAGGTAGAATGGTGGTTGTTCTGAACAAGTATAAACTTGTTCGGACAGATTGAACAGGTGCCAAACAGATTTGAATCTGTTTGGACAAACTTGAATCTGTTTGGACAGATTCAATTTGAGTTGAACCTGTTTTGAACCTTGTAAACCTGTTCAGATGGGTCTGAACCCGTTAGGGATCTGTTTAGGTGAAAGAAAAAATTCTGAACCAATTTATTTTGAATTTTGAAAACAAAATAATAAATAAATAAATAAATTACAAATGTTTTTGGCCCAAAAAGGTAAGTGTTGGGTCGGACAAGCCCAGCCCAACCTTACACCATGCACCCCAGCTCAGCCCAGCCCGCCTGACCAGACGAACGGTGGCGACGGCACGCATGTGTGGTTTTTGTTTTGGGTCCAATGAGTCTACCTCATTTCACCCATAACCTCACCCTTCCACAAACTTGGGTACCCCTTGGGACCCATCCCAAGTATCCCAAGCTAAGGTATATATACTCATTCAAACCCTTAAGCCTTTCCAATGTAGGACAACCACATTTCACAAATGTGTAAGAAACCCACCTAAATACATTTCCACGAATCCAAAAATGCACGTTGAATTCTCATTCATTCGGAAATGGTTTTGAGTAATCAAATACACGGTTTTATTCACTACGCGACATTAAACATGAACCCAATTAGAAACGTTAAAAATAACGCTTGGGTCCCACCTTAAATGATACTCAAAGTTAGCAAAAATAAGGATTTTCAAAGCCATTTTCCAACAATCCCCCACATGAATAGAATTCACGATAATAGACATGTAACAAGATGCAGACAAAGAAAGAGTACATTAAGAAGATACGCCACATCGAGATAGGTAGCTTTTGGCTTTGAACCTCCTCTAGTGAAAGCCTATCGGACTTACTAGCTAACCAGTGGACGCGATGCCTTGAACTGTTTAGTTGTTTATGTAAGCTAAGACAATAGACTACACATAGTGTACCAGCAGACACAGTTTGGTTCTTACGGTTGTATTCATTTTGGCCCTGAACAACTCTTAGTAATTCATGAGTGCTCTAGAGAATTTAGCCTTCTTAATTCTCACAAAACCGGCCCAGTTCACACTCATATAAGTGATTTTGTAGCGATCCCGGTTTCGATCCTTCTTTCATGTTTTGCCACTTCGATTGGGTCAGTCGGGGATCGAGTTGTCCGATCAGCTCACGGGGGTCCAAGGGGCAACGCCCTTTGGCGGGTTCGAGGGCAGCGCCCTTACGGGTCAAAGGGCAGCGCCCCCCGAAGCAAAAATGCAAAATGCATTCAAAGTTGCTTGTTCGCTCGAGCGGCCGTTTATGCGCTCGAGCAGAGAATGTTTGGTTTTAGAAGTTTGACCTATCTACAAAAGTACTGGGTTAGTATATTTGACGCTCGAGCGGGGCATTCCACACTCGAGCAGACCATGTTATATCAGTTCGTGAATCTGATATTTCATATCACTTTTTCAGTCCTCTCTCCCTCTCTAAAACTCTCCAAAATTTCAGATCGGGAGCTTCTCTCTCTGGAAGTCATCTTCTCTCTTTGATTTCTTCAAATCCATTAGGATTTAGACCTAAGTTCTTCACCAAAGTTGGTTATCATCTCGAGGGCTTCATTGTGTGCGGTGAAGATCGGGTTTCGACACCGTTAATTTTGGGGGTTTCATCTCATTTCTTCTTCAAAACTTGAGGTAAGAATTTTCTTAGAGTTATATATATATTTTTGCAAGATCTTATGATTTTCGAAATCATCTTTTGATAGCTTTGAAAATTGATTGTTGATTCAAGAAGTTGAGCGATTTTGAAAGTGGGTTTGTCTCTTGTTCTTTTAAAATGATCTTATGGGTTTTGATCTTCATTGATGAAGAAAAAATAATTTTGGAAGGTTTTTTTTCAAAGGATTTGAGTTGTCTAGTTTTGGTGAGAAAACCTAGAATTTGGGGATTTTTTTAAAAAAGACTAAAAATCTATGAATGATATTGTTTTATTTATTTTGTGTGTCAAAATAAATGGATGTTTGGAAATTTTCTTATTTATATTTATATAAATGATTAATTTCAGGGAATATGAGAATTGTTGTTCATTTTGGAAATTATTGTTCAAAACGTTGAAATAGTCTTGAAATGACTAATTATTGAAGATACTTAAGAAGAGGAAATTGTGTTATTCCTTGGATGATGAATTGGAATCACATCTTGTGTTATTGGCATAACAATTCATTTGATTACATTAAACTTTGAAAGTTGATTTGAAAACTTACATTGAAAAAAGCATGTTGAGAAACAAGTTTTCATGAAATAATTTTGGGGTAAATACGTTGGTAAGTCTTGATAGGTGGTGTAGATGATATTGAATAAGTTGGCCTGAGAGTCTGGGGTGAAAGACCGAAAACCCGCGTAGATAGGTGTCGAGCCTTCCGGTTAATACCGATAAAAATAACAATTTTGTAGTACTTGTATAGTCTACTTGCAGACATCGACCTAAGGATTACCAGAGTCGTATTTACCGCCCTTGAAATAAATTGTTAAGTTTTGAACAATTGAAATTGCATGACATCATTGAGCATGACTGTTTTCAAAAGATGAAAATGTGATTTATTTTCAAAAAAGGGCATAGCATGGCATGTGTATTTCATCTCTTGAGACTTGTATAAAATGTATACACTTTGTTAAGGATTTCCTACTGGGCTTTATGCTCACCCTATGGGATTTTTGTGCAAGAAAAGATGTGGTGATGTCGTCTAACTAACGGCGAGGAAATGTGTGTTGAGAGTACGAGACTCTCATTTTACTGTGACTCCGTGTGTAAGCCAAGGGTTATATGTGTGTGGGTTTGAATAACCGTTTTGTGTAACCAGACTCAAGCCTTGGAAACTTGTAAACCCTTGGGATTAATGTATTGAGAGTACGAGGAAATGTGGTGATGCCGCCTAACTAAATGCGAGGAAATGTGTGTTGAGAGTACGAGACTCTCATTTTACTGTGACTCTGTGTGTAAGCCAAGGGCTGTATGTGTGTGGGTTTGAATAACCGTTTCGTGTAACTAGGCTCAAGCCTTGGAAACTTGTAAACCCTTGGGGATATTTATTTGTTTATTTACTTGTTGTTAGATTAATGTATTGTTGCATGAAAAACTATTGTATCATGTAATGTAAGTTTGTAGATTTATATTAGGTTTTTCCTTGAAAGAGCCATGATTGTTGTATTATCATTCGGGCTAGAAATTTGGGGCGTTACAAATTCTTATTAAGAGTATCCTGCTATACCCCACTTGGATGTCCAAGCTATAAGAATCATTAAAAACCAAAGCTTATCCTACTAACACTACAGGTATCACTCTTCTTATCATACAAATGGGTAAGAGTAAACCTCCTTAGTGATACGTGAAGTCATCCATAATTCGGTTGTCTTTTTGAACCTAGATCTTAGGATCTCCAGTCAACTAGGTTGGGTTGCCATTATGGCGACTTTTAAGTAATAGGCTTTAATCTCATTCCCTTCGACAAATGCTACACTTGCTCTCTTGCTAGCCCTTTAGTTAAAGGATACACAATCTTCTCCTTTGACTTTACATATTCTATGGAAACTATTCTATGTGAGAGCAAATGCCTAACGGTATTATGTTTTCAAAGAATGTGTCGAGACTTACCGTTATACATATGATTTTGTGTCCGTCCTATTGCTGCTTCACTATCACAGTGAATGCATATAGCTGACACAGGTTTAGGCCACATTAGAATGTCTTTTAAGAAATTATGAAGGCATTCTGCTTCTTCTCCTGTTTTATCTAATATGATAAACTCATATTCCATTATCGACCTAGCTATGCATGTTTTCTTAGAAGATTTCCAAGAGACTGCAGCACCTCCTAGGGTAAAGACGTATCCACTAGTGGATTTTGAGTCTTTAGTATCCGATATCCAATTTGCATCACTGTACCCCTCGAGTATTGCTAGATATTTTGTATAATGAAGGCCATAATTCTAGGTATGTCTTAGATACCTAAGTATCCTAATTATCGCTTTCCAATGGTCGGACCCTAGATTACTTGTGTACCTACTCAATTTTCTTACAACATAGGCTATATCTGGCCTTGTGCAATTCATTAAGTACATCAAGCTTCTGATTATCCGAGAGTACTCTAATTCTGATATGCCTGCACCTGTATTTTTTGACAAATGAAGACTAATGTCAACTGGTATTTTAGCAGGACGGTCGTCATGCTTTCTAAATTTCTCCAGAATCTTCTCAACATAGTCAGACTGAGATAAAGTATATCCTTCAGATGTTCTAGTAATTTTTATTTCTAAAATTACATCTGCTACTCCCAAATATTTCATGTCAAACTTTTTGTTCAACATTTTCTTTGTGGATTTAATCATGTCATTATTGCTTCCAATAATGAGCATGTCATCCACATAAAGACAAACTATGACATAGCTTTTGTTTATGCTTTTAACATAGACGCATTTGTCACATTCGTTTATCGTAAAACCATCCGAAAGCATAGCGTGATCAAATTTTTCATGCCATTGTTTCGGAGCTTGTTTTAATCCATAAAGAGATTTGACAAGTTTACAAACCTTTTTCTCTTGGCCGGGAACTTGAAACCCTTCTGGTTGTTCCATATAGATTTTTTCATCCAACTCGCCATTCAAAAAGGCTGTTTTAACATCTATTTGATGTATTTCCAGATTATACAAAGTTGCAATCGCAATCAACATGCAAATAAATGTTATTCTTGTCACTGGTGAATAGGTGTCAAAATAATCAAGACCTTCCTTCTGCCTGTATCCCTTAACAACAAGCCTAGCCTTGTATTTATCTATTAAACCATCTCCTTTCATTTTTCTCTTGAATATCCACTTATATCCAAGAGGTTTACACCTTGGTGGAAGATCCACCAATTCCCAAGTATGATTTTGCAGTATTGATTCAATTTCACTATTCACAGCCTCTCTCCACAATGGAGCTTCAGGACTTGACATTGCTTCCTTGAAGTTTTGAGGCTCATTTTCTAACAGGTATGTCAGAAAATCTGGACCAAAAGATTTAGAGATCCTAGCCCTTTTACTACGTCTAGGTTCATCTGATTCATTATCATTATGGTCTTCACTACTATGCATAGTAGCATCAAAAGTTCTTTTATTTGAACTTTTCTCTTCAGTTTCCTTACTAGGAAAAATTTGTTCAAAAAACGACGTATTCCTTGACTCAATAATAGTGTTTACATGCATATTCGGATTTTCAGATCTATGAACCAAAAATCTTTATGCACTACTATTATTTGTATAACCAATGAACACACAATCAACAATTTTTGGTCCTATCTTAGTCATTTTGGGACTAGGGACTGCCACCTTGGCCAAACACCCCCACACTTTAAGGTAATTGTAGATAGGTCGTCGACCTTTCCATAATTCATAAGGTGTTTGATTAAGTTTCTTGTGGGGTACCCTGTTAAAGTTAGCAGACAAAATCACCTCCCCCCACAAGTTCTGAGGTAACCCTGAACTGATCAACATGGCATTCATCATCTCTTTAAGAGTTCGATTCTTTCTCTCAGCAACTCCATTTGACTGAGGAGAATAGGGTGCAATGGTTTGGTAAATGATACCATGTTCAGAACAAAATTCTTCAAATGGTGCATCATACTCACCACCTCTGTCACTCCTCACTATCTTTATAGTTTTGCCAAGTTGATTGTCAACCTCAAGTTTATATTGCCTTAAAGTTTCTACGGTTTCATCTTTACTTCTCAATAAGTAAACATAGCAATATCGAGTGCAATCATCAATAAAAGTATAAAGTATTTCTTACCTCCTCTAGTTTGAATAAATTTTAAATCACAGATATCTGTATGAATTAAACTTAGAGGTTCAGTACTTCTTTCAACTTTATTAAATGATGCCTTAGTGAGTTTTGCCTCAACACAAATCTCACATTTATGATCAGGATCAAATTTTAAGTTTGGTAAACATTCTAAAGCAACAAGTCTAAGCAAAGAATTAAAATTAACATGTCCTAATCTACCATGCCATAAGAAAGAAGACTCAGTAATATAAACAGAATATGTGTTCTTATTATTAAAAGCCAAATTAGGTACAACAATTATTACATTGAACTTAAATAGCCCGTGACTCATGTAACCTCGCCCCGCATACATTCCACTCTTGGAGAGTACAACTTTATCAGATTCAAAGACTAATTCAAACCCATTCTTGATCAACAATGATTCAGAAATTAAATTCTTGCGAATCCCTAGCACATGGAGTACATTGTTAAGAGTGAGTTCTTTCCCTGAGGTCATTTTTAGCACGATCTTTCATTGTTCTTCTACAGTTGATGTAGAGGAGTTTCCCATAAAAAAGTTGTTCCCCGCTTTCCACCACTTTGTAGGTTATGAACATCTTCTTATTTGCAAGTATGGCGGGTTACTCCAACCCACCACTCCTTGGAATTTCCCACCAAGTTTGCTTCAGAGACTACTGCATCAAAATTGATGTCTGCCACTCCATCGGAAAGATAAAAATCATCGGCTATGTTGGCTTATGTTGGCTTTTTGCTCGAACTCCCTCTGTCCTTGCGAACGTGGCAATCCCTAGCACGATGTCCACCTTTGCCGCACACAAAACACTTTCCTTTGAACCTCTTGTTGAACCCGTTGTTGATCCCTTTGTTAATCTTACTAGTGGATCCTTGTTTGGGACCATTGCATCATGCTTCCGTTTTTTGTTATTGAACTTTGACCCTTGTCCATGTTCCACAACATTTGTTTTAGCCGACATGACATGGGTTCCTGACTTCTTGTCGGAACCACGGTTGTCCTCCTCAATTCGGAGCTGCACTATTAGTTCCTCCAATTTCATCTCCTTGCGCTTATGCTTCAGATAATTCTTGAATTCTTTCTAAAATGGTGGCAATTTTTCAATGATTGCCACAACCTAGAAAGATTCATTGAGAACCATCCCTTCCGCATGTATGTCATGGAGAATTAATTGGAGATTTTGAACCTAGCTAATAACCATCTTGGAAGCCATCATTTTAAAATTCAAAAAATGGCCGACAACAAATTTCTTTGTACCGGCGTCCTCTGTCTTATACTTATGATCTAGAGATTCCCACAATTCTTTAACAGTGCTTTTGACACTATACATATTGTACAGTGTATTGTCCAACCCATTGAGGATATAATTCCGACACAAAAAATCACCATGTTTCCATTCATCGACTGCAGCAACACTTGCCGGTCAGTTTCTCTCTCGTTCAGTACCGGTGCCTTTTCATGAGTGAAGCGAGCCAAATTCAATGTCGTAAGATAAAATATCATTTTTTGTTGTCATCTTTTAAAATCATTACCATTGAATTTTTCTGGTTTTTCCCCATGATTTAGCAGTACTGCCGAAGTCATCACTAGCACAACAGGTGTGGGGGTCGGAGTAATAACAGTCTCAGTATTGTTAGTTGTCATATTTCTGACAAAATAAAAATGTACCGATCACAAATTTATACACAAAAGAAATTACACACAAAATATACAAAAAAATATATATTTGTAACAAAATTCCAATGATAACCAGTATATTACTACTATTTAAGAAATTAAATAGTATATGACTACTATTTAATTTCCTGAAACAAAATATTCGTCTGTCCAACACAAAAAAAAAAAAAAAAAAAAAAACACCGAAAATCTTCTTTAAGATTGCTATACCCACAATGGTGTGTGTGTGTAAATTAATGTATAAATTAAATAAACAATAAAATAAAATAATTCAGAAAATAATATATAAATTATTTTCCGAATTAAACGCTTACAGAAATTAATGTTGAGGCTTGTGTTGGACACAATCTCCTTAAAGTAGATTTCGCCCTCACTCCGATGCTTCGAGTTTTAATCGACGTCTACTTCCCAGGATGCAACGACTAACACTTGATTTTACAGCACTATAAATCAAGTTTGGCGAACCAAAACTCTGTTGTAACTCTCTCTTTTTCTTCCTAAAAAATAAATGCGTAAACAAATACAAGAACACAAGAAGAACAGAAGAAATTCTGAGGGAAAAATTGAATGAAATGAATTACTGGAAGCAGGCTTTATATAGGCAAAATGGTTGCTGTTTTGAACAGGTATAAACCTATTCGGACAGATTGAACAAGTGCCAGACAAATTTGAATCTGTTTGGACAGATTTAGTTTGAGTTGAACCTTTTTTAGTGGGTCTGAACACGTTAGGAATCTGTTTGGGTGAAAGAAAAAATTCTTGACCAATTTATCTTGAATTTTGAAAACAAAATAAATAAATAAATTACAAATGATTTTAGCCCAAAAAGATAAGTGTTGGGCCGGACGGCGGCGGCGGCACGTGCGAGGTTTTTGTTTTGGATTCAATGGGTCAAGCCCACTTCACCCATAATCTCACCCTTCCAATCCTATCCTATTCGGCCAAATAGCCGGTCAAGCAAGGGGCCGAGTGAAAAGCGGTTTGTTACAATTGAGGCTGAATGGCGAATTAAAAGTGGACCCAATCCCGAGGCCCAAGAAAGAAAAGATATAAATAGAAGAACATCAGCCAGGAAGAGGTATGTGAGAACCATTACACTTTACTTAAAATACAAGTAATTCAGAGAGTAGAGACTGACTTGCCCGTCGGAGTGCTAATTCCGGCACCCCCGACCGGAGTGTTAATTCTTTTTCAGGTGACTAGCTGAGGATCACTAGCGTCCCCCAGGATCTGAAGAGTATTTCCAAACCACTTCTCCACAATTGGCGCCGTCTGTGGGAATACTCAAATACATCCATGGCGGGCGTAACGGAAGACCCTCCGATAGTCACTGATGAAACCACGCAGAGAGACGACCTCACTCCAGCAAACATGCTTGGACCGGAGACTATCCCCGCAAGACGCGCTTTGAACTTCGCCTCACCCTCGACTTCAGAGCATGAGGCAATGCAAGCGATCATGGAACAAGCGAAGCAAAACGAACAGAGGTTGGAGAACATGATCGCTGAGAACGAACGTCTCCGTCAGGACTTGGCCTTGGAAGTGGCAAAGTCCAAACAAGCTGTACGCCAAGATCCGGAACGACCTCTGAGGGCAGGTGGTCGACGACCTCGAGCCCGACAACAAGACACTGATAGCGACTCCGACTCATTATCCCCGGAGCCCAAGAAGAAGGGACGACCCGAGACTTCCAGTTCCTCTGAAGAAAGTCCACGTATAAGGCATAAGCGCAGAAGAAACAGTTCAGATGAGGAAGACCAGCATAATCCCTTTGTGCGACGGATCGCAAGGGCGGTTCTGCCCAAAAAGTTCAAAGCTCCGTCGTTCACTCTCTATGATGGAAAATCAGACCCCACCGATCACATCCGTCACTACAAGCAAGCCATGACATTGCATGCAGACGACGAGGCCCTCATGTGCCGAATATTTCCCAGCAGTTTGGGACCATTGGCTGTCAGGTGGTATTATAAACTGGAGCCGGCTTCGATCAAAAGCTTCCATCAATTACAGAAATCCTTCAGGGCCAGATTCATCACAACGAAGGTCCAGCCAAAACAAAGCCGACTCTCTCTGGGCAATGCAGATCCACCAGGAGAAACACTAAAGCGTATTCGGCGCGCTATTGGGAGTGCTTTAATCTTGTCGATGACGCCTGCAACGACTCCATGGCCATCACCGCCTTCAAAATGGGTTTGCATCCTGACAGTGCTCTCTGCAGTTCCTTGACTAGAAGACCCCCCAAAATAGTCTGGTCGTTGATGAAGAAAGTTGAGGAATACTGCAAAGTGGAGGATGACGCCTTGCGAGTTAAAGCCGGAAACGTGGCCAACAAGCCGACCCCTTCTGAAATTGCTCAGCCAATAAACTCTGTGCCACCTCAGAGCCCCGAGCCATGGCATCGGGCTAAACGAGACAAGAGACGGGATTCCCGCCGATCAAGCGACCAATGCTCCCACCGAGCAAATGAACAACTGCAAGTTGATAGCAGGCGCACGAGGCGCGCCGACAAGAAATATACAGAGTTGACAAAGCCGATCAGCACGGTCATGTCCAAAGTCCAACACCTTCCGTTCTTCAAATGGCCGTCCAAAATGGTGGGACCTCCCAACACAAGAAGGCGGATGGACAGTGTGAGTATCACAAGGACCATGGCCATGATACTGAGAGTTTTATGCATTGAAGGATCACTTGGAGGAATTGTACAAGATGGTCAGCTACAACAGTACGTCCGAAAGGCAACTCAACCAAAGAATAGCCTTAAGATAGGATCCACTCTACTTGGAGTGATCCACATGATATACAGCCTGCTAATGTCATCCGCGGTGCATACGATTCAGCCAAATCCTGACCCTCAAAGTCAACTCACTTTGGCTAAACGGCCCCATGAAGCTACGAGCATTGCTTTTGATGATTCAGATTTGGCCAGAGTGACACTTCCCCACATTGATCCCTTGGTAATTGAGTTACGCAAAACCGATTCACAGTTGAGCGCGTACTCATTGATCCGGGGAGCACATCGGAGGTTATGTACTACAAGACATTCACCAAACTCGGCTTCTCCAAATCGGATCTCTCTCCGGCCCCTTATCCATTATTCGGCTTCAACGCCAATCCAGAGTATCCGTTGGGAAAAATCACACTACCCGTTCGAGCGGGCTCCCGAACAGTGGATGTAGAATTCTTGGTCGTCAAGCTGCCATCGTCGTACAATCTCATCATGGGGCGATCTTGATTGCATGTTATGCAGGCTGTGCCAAGCACCTATCATCAGCTGCTACGCTTCCCTACAGAACGTGGCATTGAGCAAATCCGTGGCTCTCAGAAATCGACACAAGCATGTTATCTCCTTGCTCAAAAGACACCAAAGGAGTTGCAAGTGAACTCTATTGAGGTAACAGATCGGGAGAGCCTCGATGATGTTGGGCGGCTCCCAAATGAAAAGGCCACGGAAGACCTAGATCGAGTTGAAATCAATGGCAACCCAGACAGGTTCTTCATGGTCAGTGCCTCTCTCAATCTAGCCGACAGACAGCAGCTAATTTCCTTCCTGCTCGGCAACCTTGATGTATTTGCGTGGACTCCATATGAGATGCCAGGTGTAGATCCGTCTATTTCGCAACATCGTTTAAATGTTGACCCTAAATGCAAGCCGATCATTCAGAAAAGCCGGCGATCAGCCGCAGAGCACACTGCCGCAGTTGTTGAAGAGGTTGACCGGTTGCTTGATGCCGGGGCAATCAGGGAAGTGACTTACCCTACATGGCTCTCTAATACTATGGTTGTGAAGAAGAAAAATGGGACCTGGCGAGTCTGCGTTGATTTCACGGACCTAAACAAAGCCTGCCCTAAAGATTGTTTTCCTCTCCCCAGGATAGACCAACTGGTAGATGCTACAGCACGTCATCAGCGTATGAGCTTCCTCGATGCCTACAGAGGCTACCATCAAATTGCCATGCATCCAGAGAACCAAGACAAAACTGCATTCCTCACCCCAAGAGGAACCTATTGCTATAAGGTTTTGCCTTTTGGGCTGAAGAATGCAGGGGCAGCTTACCAGAGACTAGTCACCACCATGTTCAAGGAGCAACTCGGCCACACTATGGAAGTGTACATTGACGACATGGTGGTCAAATCTAAGGAAGAGCAGAATCATATAGCTGATCTGGAGGAGACATTCGGCATTCTATGCAAATATGAAATGAAGCTGAACGCTTCCAAATGTGCGTTTGGGATCGGCTCTGGCAAATTATTGGGTTACATTGTCAACCACCGAGGAATCGAAGCCAATCCAAGGCAAATCACTGCAATCCTGGAACTCGGCTCCCCTCGATCGGTCAAGGAGGTTCAGAAGTTAATGAGGATGGCCGCCGCACTTAACAGGTTCATCAGTCGTTCCACGGACCGCTGCCGACAATTCTTTCATACACTACGGCAGGGCAAGGCTTTTGAATGGTCCGCCGAATGCGAAGCCGCTTTCAACGGCCTCAAAACCTACCTCCGATCAGTTCCACTCTTGACAACACCTTCGGCAGGTGACCCGCTCACTTTGTATCTGGCAGTTTCCGACTGGGCCGTCAGCGCCATACTGATAAAGAAAGAGCTGGGGGAGCAGCGGCCAGTATATTATGTGAGCAAGGCAATGGTCGACGCCGAAACATGCTACCTTCCACTGGAAAAACTCATCCTCGCCCTAGTCATGGCAGCAAGAAAACTGATGCATCACTTCCAGGGGCATAGCATCGAGGTGCTAACAGATTACCCCCTCCAATCAGTGCTACGTAGTACGGAAGCATCAGGACGCGTTTCAAAGTGGGCTCTTGAACTCGGCTAGTACGACATTCAGTTTCTACCTAGAACCTCAATTAAGGGACAGGTGCTTGCCGACTTTGTGGCCGAATTCACTAGGGGTCTTGCCGACTTCAAATCTGATGAAGTTCGACCTAAGCCGAACTGGAGAATTTATGTTGGGGACATTTGGCAGTTGTACTGTGATGGATCATCCAATCAACGGGGCAGCGGAGCCGAAGTAGTAATCATGGCTCCCGACGGCGCAATAATTGAGCAGGCCGTCAAACTCGGCTTCGAAGCATCAAATAACAAGGCCGAATACGAAGCCCTTCTAGCCAGTTTGAGGAATGCACACCTTCTAGGTGCTCGGCGTTTGCTGGTATTTTGCGATTCAAAATTGGTGATCAATCAGCTAAAGAGAGAGTACGCAGCCATAAATGACCGTATGGCGGCTTACATGAAATCGGCTAGCGCCTTGTTGGCCAAATTTGACCATTACGAATTGAATCAAATAACACGTGACCAGAACACACATGCAAACGCCCTAGCTTGCCTAGCCTCCGCCATTAACTCAGAGATTAAATGGACCATCGAAGTAGGTTTCATCCCAGAGCCGAGCATTGGCCCTTCGGAGGAAATCCAGGTCAATGTCATAGAGTCAGGACCGAGTTAGATGGACCCCATTGCTGCATTCCTGTCTTCCGAACAGCTCCCAGCGGACAAAAAAGAAGCACACAAGCTGCGAAACAAAGCCTTGCGATACTACTTGCATCCGCAAGGAAAACTTTATAAAAAATCCTTTTTTGGTCCATACCTGGAATGCGTACACCCGGACAAAGTCGAAGAGCTTCAGACTGAAATACATGAAGGCATTTGTGGTGCCCAT
Source organism: Camellia japonica (assembly GCA_030407325.1). Taxonomy (NCBI): domain Eukaryota; kingdom Viridiplantae; phylum Streptophyta; class Magnoliopsida; order Ericales; family Theaceae; genus Camellia; species Camellia japonica. The sequence continues at coordinate 86,544,278 of JAPPVO010000017.1, forward strand.
TCTGGCGGGCGCTCTTTGGCCCATCGAGCTATAACACAGGGGTATTACTGGCCGACAATGAGAGCTGATGCCGAATGCTATGTGAGGAAATGTGAACAGTGCCAGAAGTTCTCCCCGTTAACCCATCTGCCTGCTGAAGAGTTAAGTTCCATTACCAGTCCTTGGCCGTTCACCCAGTGGGGACTTGATATTATAGGACCATTGCCAAGGGCCCCAGGGAACGAGCGATACTTGATCGTGGCGACAGATTACCTCATAAAATGGATCGAAGCGGAGGTACTAACGCACATTCGAGATGCTGATGTTAAACGCTTTGTATGGAGAAATATCATAACACGATTCGGCATTTCAAGAGCTCTTATTTCAGACAATGGCATCCAGTTTGATTGTGGCGTCTACCGAGAGCTATGCAGCAAGTATGGTATCTGGCCTTACTTTTCTATGCCGGCTTACCCACAAAGCAATGGTTAAGCCGAAGCCTCTAACAAATCCATCTTGGACAGCATCAAGAAGAGGTTGGAGAAAGCTAAAGGCAAATGGGTCGAAAAATTGCCGAGTGTATTGTGGGCTCATCGAACTACGCCGAGGCGATCCACTGGAAAAACGCCGTTTGCTCTATGCTTTGGAACCCAGGCGATCATACCCCTGGAGATCGGCCACCCAACCCTGAAATCGCAAGTTTTTGATATGGGCCGAAACGACATGACGCTGGCTTTGGATTTGATTCTGATCGAAGAACGAAGAGACCATGCCCTTGCGTCCATGGCGCGGTACCAGCAGCAGCTTGCCAAGTCATATAATCAACATGTTTAGCTGTGTCGCTACACACCAGGAGAGTTGGTCCTAAAGAAGATACTTCCAGGCCAAGAAACCGGCGGATGGAAAATTGGGTCCTAACTGGGACGGCCCCTATCAAATTGATTCGATCGCAGGAGTAGGGCATATCGGCTCAAAGACATGTCCGGAAGGAGCCTGCCACGGCCTTGGAATTCAACACACTTGCGTAAATTCTATCATTAAACCCGACCTGTGGGGAATGATATTAGTTTTGAATGGCTCACCATGTACACATTCCACTTTTGTAATGCAAAGATTCCTGTTTACTCATTGTGCAATCCAGTTCAAAAGATTTCTGATAAAAGCCTCCGGATTCGAAGCGCCCTTCGTGGATATCATGACTGGCAAAATAAAGTCTCCGAATTCGGAGCCCCATCGGCGCATGACGCCTTTGGGTCGAAAAAGCCTCCGAATTCGGAGCGCCCTTCGTGGATATGACGATTGGCCAAACAAAGTCTCTGAATTCGGAGCCCCATCGGCGCATGACGCCTTTGGGCTGAAAAAGCCTCCGGATTTGGAGCGCCTTTCGTAGATATCACGATTGGCCAAACAAAGTCTCTGAATTCGGAGCCCCATCGGTGCATAACGCCTTTGGGCCGAAAAAGCCTCCGTTTTTGGAGCGCCCTTCGTGGATATCACGATTGGCCAAACAAAGTCTTCGAATTCGGAGCCCCATCGGTGCATGACGCCTTTGGGCCGAAAAAGCCTCCAAATTCGGAGCGCCCTTCGTAGATATCACGATTGGCCAAATAGTCTCCGGATTCGGAGCCCCATCAGCGCATGATGCCTTTGGGCCGAAAAAGCCTCCGGATTTGGAGCGCCCTTCGTGGATGTTACGATTGGCTAGACTTCGAATTCGGAGACCCCATCGATGCATGACGCCTTTGGACCGATAAGGCCTCCGGATTCGGAGCGCCCTTCGTGGATATCACGATTGGCCAAATACTCCGGATTCGGAGCCCCATCAGCGCATGATGCCTTTGGGTCGAAAAAGCCTCCGGATTCGGAGCGCCCTTCGTGGATATCACGATTGGCCAAGCTAAGTCTCCGAATTCGGAGCCCCATCGGCACATGACGCCTTTGGGCCGAAAAAGCCTCCGGATTCAAAGCACCCTTCGTAGATATCACGATTGGCCACTCCGGATTCGGAGCCCCCATCGGCGCATGACGCCTTTGGGCCGAAAAAGCCTCTGGATTCGGAGCCCCCTTCGTGGATGTCACTATTGGCCAGACTCTGGAGTCGGAGCCCCCATCAGCGCATGACGCCTTTGGGCTGATAAAGCCTCCAGATTCGAAGCGCCCTTCGTGGATATCACGATTGGCCGAATAAAGACTCCGGATTCGGAGCCCCCATCGGCGCATGACGCCTTTGGGCCAGGGCTTGGGCCGTGCGTAACACGGTATGCCGAATAGATATTTTATGAAGAATGCTCTGTTATGTCGAGCCGGCAAAAACCGTTTACACATTAAAACCATTTAAAATACATTATTCAAACATTTATACAATGAGACATGCAAATACGTATGTGCCGAAACACAAACATTGAAAAATAAAACATTTTATTCGATCAGCAATGATTACATAGTTTTGAACACAATCTGCGTTGAGCATTACAATGAGTATTTTATTCGGCTTCTCCCTCATCATCACTCTTTTCGACTTCAAAGGCGGAGAAGGGAAAATGATCACGTTGGTACCGCGGCAACGTCGAATCAACACCCTGTGGTCAAAGAGCCTCCGCAAATTGAAGCGCCTTAATCCAACCGTGCCTAAAGCCCCGGTTCTCGCATCGGCTGACCTCCTCTGCAAATTTCTCTTTGGTTTTGTCGATCCCAACCTTTCGGCCCGAATGCAAGCCTTGTTCATAACCCATGGTCCTCGTATTTTCTACGGCAAACATGCTTGCCGTATCTCAGTCGGCAATGGCGTGACTTAACAACCGTTGGGTCACTCTCTCCTCCACGATCGGGTTAGATTGACCCGCCGCACGCGGCTCGGTGGCTTGAGCTTTCCTAAGCTCCCTAAGCTCACGCTCGGCCTTCTCCGCGCAAGCCTCCAAATTGCGGATTCGTTCGTCCTTCTTCTCTATTTCTCGTCGCGCGGCACGTAGACACATGCCGACTTCATAACCGGTGTACAGCCCCTTCACCGCCCCATGGATGCCTTCTCGAAATACTTCGAAATCTTGCCGTCCAACCATTAACTGCTGGACCTCCGGTGGAAAGATCTGTCAAGCGAACTCGATTGCTACACCTGGATCGTTAACAATGGAATCTGCCTCCGTCATCAGTTTATTCCCCACGAAAATCGCAAAACTCAACTGTCGTGGCGTCGCATCGAGTTCGCTTCTCGGTCGCGGTCGCGGTCGCGGGGAGCTTCCCCGTTGCTGTTTTTCTTTTGAGGTGATCTGCTTCGACGACTTGGGGACTGACGCTTTTCCCGTTCCTTGGACGTCCTTCCTCCCGTGCGTGTAGGCTCGCTGCTGCGATTCATTGCAGTATCTAGCTTAGCCAATGTTCGTCCTTCCCATCTGCTGTTGAAGAGCAGTCTGTTTGACATTCACACTTATCTCAAGCTAGTTTAAATCAAGTCTGAATAAGAATAAGTGGAATCACTGGCGTGAACTCACCCCATTTATTCTCAATGTATGCAGCGCCCCCAAGGCGATGTCATTAATTCTAAATGCCAAAAGCTAGATGTCGATCGGGTCATTCCATGAACTAGTCCTATTTGGCTTCTGAAGCTCGTGCACTGGCTGGGGCAATGGCAGATTTATTAATCTGATCTGCCAAGTATCTAAACCCAATGCCAATCGATTTATGCCACAGCCATTCCATGAACTAGTCCTATTTGGCTTCCGAAGCTCATGCACTGGCTGGAGCAAGGGCAGATTTATTAATCTGATCGGCTAAGAATCTAAACCCAATGCCGATCGATTTATGCCGCAGCCATTCCCTGAACTAGTCCTAATTCGGCTTCCGAAGCTCATGCGCTGGCTGGGGCAAGGGCAGATTTGTTAATCTGATCGGCCAAGAATCTAAACCCAATGCCGATCGATTTATGTCGCAGCCATTCCATGAACTAGTCCTAATTCGGCTTCTGAAGCTCATACACTGGCTAGGGCAAGGGCAGATTTATTAATCTGATTGGCCAAGTATTTAAACCCAATGTCGATCGATTTATGCCGCAGCCATTCCAGGAACTAGTCCTATTCGGCTTCTAAAGCTCCTGCACTGGCTGGAGCAAGGGCAAATTTATTAATCTGATCGGCCAAGTACGTAAACCGAATGCCAATCGATACTTGGTATTGAAAACAAAATGTAGCCATTTTACAATTGAAAGCAATACCATTCATCAATAACAAAATTTAGCACAAATAATATCAAGGCAAAAAAGGAAATTTTCATTAGTAAATTGGGCACAAATTGTAGCCATTTTACATATGAAAATTACTAAACCAAAAGCTACAAGTTCGCATGAAAATGCCTAGCAAAAAACTATGACTGTAGCAATACATGAAAATTACCAAACAAAAAGCTGTAAAAATACATTCGAAAATTCCTAAAACAAAAACAGGTGTCGCCCAAATTAATCCTCGAAGTCACACTCCAGCGGCTCAACATCCACTTGCTCGTATGGAATCGGCATAGCCAATGTCACATCAGCAGCAGCAAGGGCTTTGAGCCAGCCGTGTTTGAATCTCCGATTTTCAAATTTTGGGGACTTCGTCCACATATTCGGCGAAAGCAGCACTTTTCCCGACCTCGAATGCCTTGGAAGCCTCCGAGTCGGCTGCTTCCTTCGCCTTCTTTACTTCCTCCAACTCAACCTCCAGTTTGAAGACCGACTCCTGGGCCAATTTGAGCGCGTCTTCGCTCGCGTCCACCCTCTTTTCGGCGGCCGATCTCAGTTGATCCGCGCTACACGCCCTCTCCACCTCGGCCTCGACCCGCGCGCCTTCTATCTTTGCCCTTAAAGCTTCGAACTCGGCCCTACTTCTTTGGCCGTCAACTTCCGTTTGTAGACGGCCAAGCTGTTCGACGACGTCATGATGGCGACGGCCCATCTCGGCTATCCTTCCGACGGTCTGCAAAACAAGAAATTAAGACCAAAGTAGTATTTGCATAAAGTGAAAAGACAAAGTCAAGATATATACCAAAAGAGCCGATTGCGTGGCCAATGTTATTGCAACCAAATCCGACTCCGCCCGGAAAGCCACCTTGTCAGCCGGCAGTAAAACAAACGTAGCCATGCTAAGTGCGACCGTTGGATCTTTAATTACCGAAGCATCAGAGGGGATCGGCGTGTTTTTTATCTTCGGTTGAATAACAAAAGGCACAATCACATCCGATTCCTCCAAACGAGGTCGTTTGTCGGTGCGGTTTTCTTCTGAGCTGGCCTCGACCTCGGCAGGGCACTTCTCTGCCCTTTGCTCAACCTCTTGATCGGCCTGCACAACCACTTCGGCCTCGGCACTTCGGTTTTTTGCCGTTCCCTCCTCAATAACAAGCAAGGAGGGCTAAGATTCGCCAATAGGCAGGGAGGGCTGAGATTCAACGGCAGGTGGCACTCCAGCTCGAATGGCCTCTGCTCTTCGCCGCGTGGCCATCCTTTCCGTGTTCGCCTTCTTGGAAAGTTGTGTGAGGCTTAACCCAGCCATATCTTCGGGGTACGTGCCGGGAAGGTCCTCTAGACCGTGAAAAATGTCATCAAGTGGAAGGTCCTCTCGGCCCGAAGTGGACGGAGGGTCGGCTGAATTGAGGCCAGCTTCCTTAAAGGCCAACTTCAAAACCTCGTCGACTTCGGCTTCGGACTGATCTGACTTGGCGACCTCAGCTACTTCCGGTCGCTCTGAATCGGACCCCTCGAAACCAACTTGCCTCAAGTTTTTGAAATCGGTCAAGATAAGAGCAGAGAGAAACTCCTCACCCTTCGAAATTGGGATGTTTTCTGCCGCCGAGAAGGTCATATAAGTCGGCTTGTAGCGGAGTAGAACATGGGCCGCCCTCCCCTGTTTCTGAAGACTCAGCCGGCCAAAATATTTGAGCGCGACCTTGATTTCCGAAAGAACGGCGTCGTCGGTTGAAGTCAGGACTTTCTTCAAATCGTTTCCTGCACAAGCAAAACCATGAGGTCTCGAAAATGAAGCTTTATAAATATAACAAAAAATAAATAAAAGAAGCTACACGGCCACCTGGTTCGCCCCTCCGTCTAGGAATAGGATCGAGGCGATCCTCGCCTTCGCCGAATTCCCAGTTACCTTGGACAACGACCATAACATCATCGACTCGCTTCCCAGAACTGGAAAGCATAATCACTAGTTGATGGTCGGTGTCCTTGGCCCTAAGGAAATAACACCCGTGTCGACCAGAAGACTTGGCCAAGGCATAACAATGCCGAATAGTAGGAATGCCGAGGTTAATCCTAAGGCGACAGTTTAGTGCGATAATCCCCATTACGATTCTAAAAAAGTTGACATTGGGTTGGGAAGGGATTAAACCCCAATGGCAAAGCACAGCCCTAAGGAATGGGTGAAGGGGAAACGGACTCTACCCTCTGCGATTGATAGGAGAGGGAAGACAATCGTGGTTTCATCAGCCCTCTCCATATCGAGGGTGTCGTCTGTCACAGATGATAGACAGATGTCATCAGGAATGGAGAAATGGCGTCGGAAGCCAGAAATTCGATCCGAGGAAAGGAGATCTTTTAAATGTTTTGCCATTTCCTTCAGTCTATAGGAATATGCTAAGCCAAAAACAAATCAAGAAAAAAGATTCAGGGCAGAAAGGGAGAGAACTTACAAGAGACGAAGAGGATAGTGAAGAAAAGGAAGTTGCAGAGGTAATTCGAAAGGCAATCCAGCGACGAGCGTCTAAAAGTGTGTATGTATTTGAAAAGACGTCAAAATTTTAAATCACAATAAATAGAAGTGTACGAAGGGACAGGAAGTTGAAATGATAACCGAGAAGCGTGTGCTCAGACATTTGCGTTGGAATGAGGTCAGCCGCCGAATTTCGGCTCTGACTTTTCGAGTTCGAAACCAAATGCTCCAGCCAACTATCATTAGTGGAGTGCTTGGGGGGCAATTGTAGGGGCCGAATAATGGGAGTCACAAAGATGCCGAATAGTCGAACTTTGAGCCGAAATATATAGCACTCGTCGCCGTCTCGCACGCTCGAATCCTATCATATTCGGCCAAATAGCCGGTCGAGCAAAGGGCCGAGTGAAAAGCGATTTGCTACAATTGAAGCCGAATGGCGAATTGAAAGTGGACCCAATCCCGAGGCCCAAGAAAGAAAAGATATAAATAGAAGAACATCAGCCAAGAAGAGGTATGTGAGAACCACTACACTTTACTTAAAATACAAGTAATCCAGAGAGTAGAGACTGACTTGCCCGTCGGAGTGCTAATTCCGGCACCCCCGACCGGAGTGTTAATTCTTTTTCAGGTGACTAACTGAGGATCACTAACGTCCCCCAGGATCTGAAGAGTATTTCCAAACCACTTCTCCATAGAAGTGAACATATATATACTAACAAAATTTTTAAAAAGAAAATCTGAATTATAGTATCAATTTCTACTAGTTTGAAAAGTGAAAATAAGATGAAAATATATATATATATATAAATAGCATTTTTGTATCCATATTCAGTTACAAAAAATAACAACTATAAAACAATTTATATGTTAAAATGAGACATCTCGAATTGTTGTGCTCGACTTTAGTTCATGTCATTAATAATGTCTATAATATAATCGATATTAAAATATTGTACAATGTCTTTTTCAATGAATATGATTAAATAATTAGGTAATACCTTATTCGATTTTTTAGAAACTTGGACTTATAATTTATAATAATTATAACAAAGAATTTTCTTATTAATTTTGTCTATTTTTTTTAATATTATATTTTGATCCTATGTTTCATATATATAGAGTGACAATCACTTAAAATTATTTTAAAAGAAGAAAAATGTAGAAGGGGTGAGTCAATATGATATGTAAATAATTGTAGCTAATACTACTATAATAAATAGTGTTTTTGAAATCGTAGGGAGGCGATCGCCCCCTCTTGGCCCGTCTAGGTCCATCTGTGTTGTACTATATATAAAATAAACACCCCCTTATGCCAAGTGTCTACTTTTCTATTTTAAAAATAAAAAAAAATAAAATAAAAAAGGTTAATTAAACTTTGCCCCCTTTAAGTTTGGTTACCTTCCCAATTTGGCCCGTAAAATTTACTTTTTTTTTCTCAATTTCGCCCTCATGTTTCAAGTTTTCCAGTTTACTCCTAAAGCTAATTTATGTTCAAAATTAGACAGAAAATACAACAATAATTGTCACATAACATAAAAAATATATTATTATATTTAAATTTAAGTTTATGTCAGAGGTGTAAGTCATATATAGTAAAATATGTTTATGCCACGTAACCGTTGATGTGTCATTTTCTTTTTAATTTTTAATAGAAATTAACTTTCGGATGAATTCGAGTTAAACAAATTTGGTGGATGAATGATTGATCTTATGGCAATGGTAGTAATGGTTGTAGTTGTGGATGTGAAGGATAGTTGTAACGATGATCAAAAAGATGGTCATAATGCAGTGACGACTGTGTTAAGTGTGTGGTGATAGTAGTGAAATGATAGTAGTGCATATGTACGATGGCAATGGTAATGATAGTTGTGGTGGTGGTGATAACAATAGCTGTAATAGTGGCGTAATGGTGGTGGTGGCAATGGCAGCAATGGCAGTAGTAAGAGTGGTAAAGGGGTGGCGACAGTGGTAGTAGTTATAGTGGTGATGATGGCAGTAATAAAAGTGGTGGTGAGGTTATAATCATGTACGTTGACATGTATGCATAAGTATCCATAAATTCAATTGGAATTTATTATCAAAGCGCCATACATGCACTCTAGCATTCTACTCCATAATTCTATGAAGCACTTTATTTAGTGCTCTATTTTTTTCTCTCTTTCTAGGAAGGTTTATGAAAGCCCAAAAACTAAATTTAATTTTTAGAAAATTCCCCAACACATATGTCAATTGGTTGGAACATTATTGTTGGGTTTTCAGGAAATTGTTACAAGGCTCTGCAGATCTATCTCACATTGGAGTTGTTAACAATAATTCAGCCTAGAGTCTTATTAATAACCGTATAAGAGATACTTCTTTGTTTTTTGTGCTAGTTGCAAGATCCATTACTAGAAAATAATGAAGAATATTGGAGAAGGATATAGCACTTGCAACAATTAAGTTTTTTCTCTTCTTTACTTCTATTACTTTTTGTGAGTAGATGTGAAGTACCTCTTGTGTGTGTCAATTTCCGACCACACTGCCAACTTAGTACTCAACTGGAGAACACCGGCAGAATAGATGGCACCTGTCTGACCTGCAACAGAAAGAAGAGTCTCCGGCGGTGGCTCGTCCACCCGGGGGTACTCCGACGATCAAGTCAGTACTCCATATCTCTCAAAGATAACCAATAGTGCTTAACTCACTAGACAGAATATCAAAAACCATACCTTAGACCCATGGGGGTGCCTCCCTTTTATAGCCAACATAATCCTAGTCTCAAATAGAAGCCTAGCTCTAATGGACTTAGGATTACTGCTAATTTGGACTCCCAGTAGGATTAGGATAAACTCTCTAAGAGTCTTATCTTTACCCAAACTGAAGTCTTCTCCCATTTTAGGACTCTTGTCCCATATCCGCTTATCTCGGATTCCGGTATCCTCGCAGATAACCTCGGCCTAGCCGAGATAACCTCGGCATCATGACCAGGACATGTGGCACCTCGGCTGACACGTCGGCGTCACCTTGGCCACGTGTTGGTGCTCAGAAAATATATCCCCACAACTGCCCCCTAGGTTCTATTACCTCAGCATTCTGAGGTGATGGAACCTATATCGGTACTTTCCAGTACGTCGGCTTAAAGTATCGCAGCCGAGATCATCGTTAAGGCCAACATGTCTCTTTAAAGAACAAGAATTCCAAGAACCCATTCACGCGTATGAGCTGTCATACATAATCTCGGTTTAACTTTAACTTGTAAACTTTTCTCAAGTTTCAACAAGTGTTAAACAATGATCTCGGTTTAACTTCAACTTGTAAATTGCTACAAATTTCAACAAGTGTTAAACATAACATCGGTTTAACTTCAACTTGTAAATTGCTACAAATTTCAACAAGTGTTAAACATCATCTCGGTTTAACTTCAACTTGTAAATTGCTACAAATTTCAACAAGTGTTAAACATAACATCGGTTTAACTTCAACTTGTAAATGGCTACAAATTTCAACAAGTGTTAAACATCATCTCGGTTTAACTTCAACTTGTAAATTGCTACAAATTTCAACAAATTTCAACAAGTGTTAAACATCATCTCGGTTAAACTTTAACTTGTAAATTGCTACAAATTTCAACAAATTTCAACAAATGTTAAACATCATCTCGGTTAAACTTCAACTTGTAAATTGCTACAAATTTCAACAAGTGTTAAACATAACATCGGTTCAACTTCAACTTGTAAATTGCTACAAATTTCAACAAGTGTTAAACATCATTTATAACTCTCTGCCCCCCAATGTGGACTTATGTTCACATTAAGCTTGTGCATGTGATCTTGTTCACCGAAGTTGGTTTCAAGCCGAGGTTGTTAGCCTTGATTTCTCTGTTGATCTTACTTGGTTTCAACCTGAGTTTGATTCTGCCGACATGGCAAGCCTATGTTACTCCAACTTAGTTCAACTCCATTATATGCAAGATTCGACTCTGCCATATAATGAGTCTAAGTTATTCATCATTACCTCGGCCTCGCATCGGCGAGCCGTTTTTCTTCTCGGACTTAAGTGCCGAGATCTTGTCTTCTGGAATCTTGGATCTGCTCACTCAGGTTGAGCTCTTCTCTTCTCGGACCTATTCATCCAGGCCGAGATCATGTCTTCTGGAATCTTGGATCTGCTCACTCAGGTTGAGCTCTTCTCTTCTCGGACCTGCTTATTTAGGCCGAGATCTTGTCTTTCGGGATCTGGGGTCCGGGGCCTGAAATCCAGGATCTGTTCACTTAGGCTGAGCTCTTCTATACTTGAATGTCATCTCCTTGGGAGCGCTCATGCCCCCTGTCTTCGCGTCCCTTCTGGAAGGGTCTTCATTCTGTTTATGTCGACAGACTCTATCTTCGCTAAACTCGTCGTTTTCAACACGTTGATCTTGTACGATAATGGCCATCTATTCTCCTTTCTTTCCCACAGATGGCGCCAAATTGTGTGTGTCAATTTCCGACCACACTGCCAACTTAGTACTCAACTAGAGAACACCGGCAGAATATATGGCACCTGTCTGACCTGCAACAGAAAGAAGAGTCTCCGGCGGTGGCTCGTCCACCCGGGGGTACTCCGACAATCAAGTCAGTACTCCATATCTCTCAAAGATAACCAATAGTGCTTAACTCACTAGACAGAATATCAAAAGTCATACCTTAAACCCATAGGGGTGCCTCCCTTTTATAGCCAACATAACCCTAGTCTCAAATAGAAGCCTAGCTCTAATGGACTTAGGATTACTGCTAACCTGGACTCCCAATAGGATTAGGATAAACTCTCTAAGAGTCTTATCTTTACCCAAACTGAAGTCTTCTCCCATTTTAGGACTCTTGTCCCATATCCTCTTATCTCGGATTCCGGTATCCTCGCAGATAACCTCAGCCTAGCCGAGATAACCTCGGCATCATGACCAGGACACGTGGCACCTCGGCTAACACGTCGGCGTCACCTTGGCCACGTGTTGGTGCTCAGAAAATATATCCCCACACCTCCATTTTCAGAGTTATTTGGATAATAATGGCGCTAATATGAAGAACTATGTAGGCCTATACCTATCAAATGTAGAGCTATTGAAAATTAGAGTTGCTCTATGGGTGAAATCAAATTTTAAAGGAATAAATTATTCAGTGCATGATATTGTGGCAAACTTGAAGCAGGTGAGAGGCTGTTTGGCATAGGAGGTCTGGTGGAGTCTACAAATGATATGAGGATGCAATGTTGTATACTGCTCTAGTGTTGTTTGCTGTTGATGTAATTCTCTGCTGCTAGTCTGATTAGGCTGTTGATGTAATTCTCTGCTGCTGGTCTGATTAGGCTGATATGGTTTGCAATTGATCTGTGTGGAAAGTGATCTTTTGGAGTTGGCTGCTATAGATTAGTGCTATTGATGTTGTCCTGTTTTTTTGGGTGCTTGTTTCTATTCTGATGCTTAGCTCTGTATATTATAGTTGATGATGCTGCCAAGTTTGCTGGTGCATGGCTTATTATAGTTGATGTTGGTGCCAAGTTTGCTGGTTTATGCTGCTGCCAAGTTTGCTGGTGAAGTTTGCTGTAGGTGGTTAGCCCTTGTTGTATTGTATGGCTGGGGGGTCTACATTTTCTGTATCTTGTTTAGTTGCTCTGCTTTGGATTGGTCTCTCGCCAATCAGTAGGTTTAGTGCTATCAAATAATTGTGCTTGCTCCTTAGTGCCAACCTAGTTGGAATTTTGGAGTGATGGCTATGATATTTTTGCACTTTTCCTCTTTTATTGATGTTTATTATTGCTTATACTTGCTCATTTCATCAATAAAAGTTCTATTTTTCTTTGTTGATCAAAAAAAAAATGTAGAGAAACATAAATTAACACTCAATTCTCTAACAAATAAAATGACTATACTATAAAACCTCATGCCAGTGAGACTTTGAATCATGTAATTGAATGGCGTTGAAATCTTTTATGATATCCAATAAGAAAAGCCCCTCACCACCACAAGCGTTATCAGTATTTTACGATTCACAATACATAATTTATGATTTGATATTTTTAGAGAGAAATAGATATGTATCATCAATACAATATCTTAAATTAAATGTATCTTGCAATACATATAAAACTTATTTTATATAAATTAATAATATTATAAAATTTCAAACTTATTAAAAATAATATTTTTTAGATGAGAATGGCATTTTCCCTCTATTTTTCTTTAGATTTTTGACAAATTTCTAATTGTCTAGCCTAGTATCTTGTTTATTGGTTTAAACTTACACAAGTTAAAGTTTTTAAGTTTTCTAGTATGAACAAGTTCTTTGAAAACTTAAAAGTTGTAAATTAAATATTAAAATCAAAATTGTAGTTAAGGCAGTATTTTGTATAGATTATAACTTCACTCTACATTTTATATATAATATTGTGGATTATACATTTTCTCTTTCAAGGAACCTTACTTTTATGGTTTTAATTAAGGACTCTATTTGTTTGGTGTCATGTTCTCACAAGATAAATGTGTTTGCTATAACTTTATTTTTATTTTTTTTATCTATATTAAAAACACATACATAAAGGTTGTATACTTATCCATTTCTTCACTAATTATCTTTTAGCATGCACACATAAATAGAGTTTGTCTTTGAATCATAAATTTGGATAGTAATTTACAAAGCAAAAGGAAAAAGATGAGGTAATGTGAATAAAATATAAACTAATTTTTATCTCTATTTCTCTTTTTCTCAATCCCTATTCAAATTTATAATCCAAATACAACTAAAAGGTAGACAAAAATGGAACTACAGTGTAAATTTGATTATAAATCTTAGTTTTGTCACATTTTTTTGATCATGTAAGGGTTGTAGCACAGCCAATAATCAACTTGGTTTAATTGAAAATGACAAAAACAAATAAATTTGATGGAACAACTTGGGTCATCTTAATTTTCCCTTAAATATGTTGGTTATCTATTTTGAGATTTCAATTTATTTCCTCCCCATTCATATATTTTATACTACGTTTGGTTGAAAGATTTAGAAAGTGAAAAAAATAATAATAATAAAAATAAAAATAAACAGAAAAAATTAAAAAAATATATATGTGAAATTAGATGAAGTATATGTATATCAATTTTAAGAAAAAGGTGTAGAACAATCCAAACGTTGAAGAAGGAGATCTTTTTGATGAAACCAAGAACCTTTTTTAGGATTGGACTAGCAGTCTGTTGTTTGGTTCAAAATTTTTACATTAGACTATTAGTCTCAAATCTATTGGACTATTGTGTCCCGTGGAAGGGGGTGGGACACAAATGAAGGGATAAGGGGGATATGGGATTAGGTGATGAAATGACTATTTTGACTCTCTACTATTTAATTATGTATTATATTTAGTAAAATTCAATAAAATTTAAATGTCTCAATTTAAAAATAAAATAATTTTATTTAATTTTTATTGATGTTTTATTTATTTAATTTTTTAAAATAATTTTTTATAGATATTTTATTGATGTTTTATTTTAAAATTTTGTTTATATTTTATTTAATTTCATTATTTAATTATTATTATTTTTTAAAATAAATTTATTTAAAATTTTAATTAAAAAATAACATATATTTTTATTGATATTTTATTTATTTAATTTTTAAAAAATAAATTTATTTAATTGTGTAAAAAATAAAATAAAATAAATTTTTATATAATCTAGTTAAAAATAATTAAAATATTAAAGATATGTTTAATATTACTATTACTTAATAAATAATTGAAAAGAGTAAAATAGTCATTTGAACATTTATCATTCCCCATAATATCCCAAACAAATATAAGATTTATATCATATTCAACTAAACAGTTTTTTCCTGACGTCTAATCCCATGACTAAACAAACATGGGATACAAATTAAATTCAATTAAATAATCTGAGAACAATATATCTTGAAACTAATAATCCGATATTTTCTAATTTCCTTATCCAGTCCATCCAAATTGTGTCAGAATCAGCATTTGATTCTACCTTGCAATCATCTACTAACCAACTGCTGTTATTTTTCCCATTTCCCTGCGTTTTTCAACATTCTAGCTGTCCACTTGGGCCCTTTTTGCTGTGTATGCAGCATCCACACTTTGACTTTTCTATATATCCGTGTTGCACACATGTTAAGTGACATTTTTCGGATACGCCATGTGATGTGTCTTATTTTATTTTATTTTTTTTGGTAAATTATGTTTAATATTTTTATTAAAATTTTATTTTAATTTATTCACTTTTAATTATAACAATTAATCCCTTATACTTTAAATTAAGGTCCGATCTCATCTTTTTATTTATCTACAGTTTAATAAAACTAAAAGAAATTAAAAATTGATGGACTAAAGTAAGATTTTGATAAAAATGTGAGGATTAAAGTGAGATTTTAATAAAAGTGTAAGGATTCTTATGAGACCATAAAAATATTATATATGCTTCAATTAACAAATCTCGTCAACTTTGTTAACGGTAAATAGATGAAAGAAAAATATTGTAACTTAACTTAAAATATAGGAGATTAAATATTACAATTGAAAGTGAAACCACTAAAATGAGATTTTGGTGAAATTTCTATGGTATTAAGCGGTAATTTACCTATTATTTTATATTTGTTCAGACGCATTCTTTGGATACACCCCAAGACAGGTTTATTTTGGGATAAATTATAAATACATTTCATGAGATTTGATTAAAATATAAATTATTTTATATAGTTTTGGAAATTACATCCCGTTCCGTTAAGTTTTTAATTCCATAACAAATTACCCCTTTTATTAATATATCATAAAGGCAATTAATAGTTTTTAATGATATCATAAATATATTTCAATTAATAATTCAGGTAATTTTATTGTTGTAGAGGAGAGTAGTCAGTAATTTCATTTTTTTTCTATTAATTCTGTTAATTAAAAAATTTTAACAAAAGAATATTTGTAATTTTCAAAATTACAGAAAGTAATTTATATTTTAAGCAAGCTTTACCAGGTGTATTGATAATTTATCCTTTATTTTGTAATGAGCTATAAAAAGATTCATCATAAATTTATAATCACCATAACGTATACAGTCCGTATTAATCATAATTATGAAGGCAAACACCTCTAACATTTATAATTGACAAAGTAACATTTTCTATATTTGAATAGAGTGTATTAATCATGATTATGAAGGCAAGCACATCTAACTTTATAATTGACAAAATAACATTTTCTATATTTGAATAGAGTTTAAATTATAAATTTAAAGATTTTTTCATGTTGAATTATATTAATTTTTCACCATTTTTAGTTGTGTGTGGGTGTAGTATTCATTTACTTAGGATGTATAAAATAAAAAAAAATTGGTCATATTTCCGTTGTATTCGCATTCTATATTTTAAGAAATTATAATGTCTTATCTTTATTTATATCATGTCCATATCCGTATTCATGTTTCTTACTTTGCGGTCAACTTAACATTAGACCGCTTAGGTTGTAGTTGATATTGTGAGGGCAAAACATCAAACAGTCTTTGCCACTAGGTTAGAAAGATGAGCATATGGTTTTTGCTTGGGACGGAGCTAAGGGTTAATTAGTAATTTGAATTCAACTCACTCAATTTTGAATTTTTAAGAATTATATCGTATTAAAAATAATTTGAAAAGTTTTGATAAATGTACACATCTAAACTAATTTTATAAAAATAAATATGATTTTGTCAAAATAATTTACAAATAAAAAATTTATACAAAAAAACATATCTAAAATAATGTGTCCATGATGTTTTTGAGATAATAAGGATAATGGTGGGTATTTCGAAAGGGAAATTATTCAATACTCCTAAAACATTGCTAAGTGGTGCTCAAGGTAGTCCTCACTTTTTTGAGGTTCAAAACAAACTTTTATCATAGGGCCTTTGATATATATAAAAATAAATGCAAGACTAGGCTTGTAATGTGGATCCATTTTGAATTAATTTTTGACATGATCAGATTAGTTGGTGATTTAAATTTTATTCAAAAATTTTGAACTTTCATATTGTCGAGTGTAAAACTCATATTATTAGCCACGTGGATAAGAAACTATTGTGATTGAACTTCTCACAGGTGTGAGGTCTTTTTATAAAAAATGGCACTTCATAAGAAACGAAACGAAACTCAAACCCTAGAATCATGGAGATCTAAAAACACATTAATAATATCATTCTTCCTCAAGATTATTATCATTCTCATATAGTCTAAGATTAAGGTTTCATATAATCCAAGCTAAAATATCTAATAAAAAATGAAAAACTATAATGCTGTGTTTGGTTGGGAGATTTGGGGAGAAATTTAGAAAGGGAAATGGAAAAGGTAGGTAAAATGTGAATAAATCATGCCTATATTTCACATAGTTTCACACACCTTTTCTTTTTCCCTTTCCAAATCCCTCCCCAAATCCCCCAACCACCATTTTCACATTTTTAGCTGCAAATCTTATTTTATCTAACTTGTCAACCAAATCCATTTAATATTTCTTGTAATATAGTTGATTGAATATAAAATTTAGTCAATTTCTTAAAAAGTTTTTCCTCCAAAAAGCAATTGTAATAACTATAATCAATAATATTTTATACACAATCTATACATTTAGAAAACAAACATCTATAGTTGTTTCAAATAATTCAAACATCAATCAATTTTTTTGGTTTCTTTTTGAGGGACCCCTTTGTATTTTTATTTTTATTTTTTATGAAGTATAATAACAAACATTTTTTGGCACCCTTTTTTTGACCAATTTCGGAGACTCAAAGCAGCTGCTTGTTCGGCTTGTAGCCAAAGCCGACTCTGTTGATGCCTTAAAATAGTAATTATTAGTTTAAATTATCACTTTTGTGTTAGAGTTATAGAAGATAATTGATGATGTATCTAACCTATAAATGAAAAGGAATACTAAATAATTTTCTATTTTAAAATGACCAACTAGAAATCATATCAATCTATATGAAAAAGAAAAATATTTGAGGGCCACAATTTATGTAGCTCAAATGGTTCGAATTTACCAAAACGACGTCGTTTTGTTATAAAACGACGTCGTTGTGTACCCAAAACGACGTCGTTTTGGTAAATTCGAGCCATTTGAGCCACAGAAATTGTGGCCCTCAACTATTGCTGTATGAAACGCTTTCCATTATATTAAGCATAAAATTCTTATGTTGTGTTTGATTTATAAATTTAGATAGAAATTTCAAATATGATATGATAAATAAAATGTTAATAAAATATAATTATATTTCACGGATTTAGATTTTTAAAAAAAAATACAAAAAAAATTTAATTTATATTTAACTTATATTTTATTAACATTATCCTTCCAACACACCTATTTCACCATCAAAAAAATTCAATTAGCAACTTTTAAACCCCGCAACTCACGTATAGGAGTTCCACGCCTCTCCACTAAAGCACCACTTGTTAACGTGTATTAGACATATTATTATTATCATCATCATCATCATTTATCTATCTATATTACATGAACGAATACAGAATTTTCATATAGGGGCAACATATATTATATATATATACTAACAAAATTTTAAAAAGAAAGTATGAATTATAATCTCAATTTCTACTAGTTTAAAAAGTAAAAATAAGATAAAAATATATAAATAGCATATTTTTTGTATCCATATTTAGTTACAAAAAATAACGATAAAACAATTTATATATTAAAGGCATCTTGAATTGTTATGCTCGACATTAGTTCATGTCATTAAAAATATCTATAATAGAATCGATATTAAAATCTTGTATAATGTCTTTTTCAAAGAACATGATTAAGTAATTAGCTAATACCTTATTCGATTTTTTAGAAACTTGGACTCGTAATTAATAATAGTTATAACAAAGAATTTTCTTATTATTTTTGTCTATTTTTTTTAATATTATATTTTGATCCTATGTTTCATAGATATAGAGAGAGTGACAACCAATTAAAATTATTTTAAAAGAGAAAAAATGTAGAGGGGGTGAGTCTCTATGATATGGAAATAATTGTAAAAGGAGTGAGTCTCTATAATAAATAGTGGTTTTTAAATTGTAGAGAGGCAATCGCCCCCTATGGGAGTCTCAATAAATAATGTAGAGGGGGTGTTTTTGAAAATAGAAATGTTTTGTGGCACTAAAAAATTAGGTATTAATGCCCCTAATTTCTATTTTGGGTAACTGTTTTGTTTTTTTTGTTTTTTTTTGTTTTTTTTGCCTTATATGAAAATTCGGAGTATTAGTGCCCCCAATTTAATGCCACAAACCAAAACTCATTTGAAAAATGTAGAGGGGGTGAGTCTCAATGATCGCCCCCTTCTAGGTCCATCATTGCTATACTATATATAGAGTAAATGGCCCCCATATGCCAAGTGTTCACTTTTATATTTAAAAAAATATAAAAAAAAAATATAAATTATACTTTGCCCCTTTTAAGTTTGGTTACTTTTTCAATTTGACCAGCAAAATTTTTTTTTTTTTCCCAGTTTGACCCTTTATGTTTCAAGTTTTCTCAGTTTACTCCTAAAGTTAACTTCTATTCAAAATTAGACAAAAAATACAACAATAATTGTCACATAATATAAAAAATATATTATTATATTGAAATTTAAATTTATATCAGAGGTGTGAGTCATATATAATAAAATATTTTTATACCACGTAACCATTAATGTGTTATTTTCTCATTTTCAACAAAAATTAACTTTCGGGCGAATTCGGGCTAAACAAATTTGGTAGATGAATGATTAATCTTATAGCAACGGTGGTAATGGTTGTAGTTGTGGATGTGAAAGGTAATTGTAATGATGATAAAGAGATGGTCATAATGCATTGATGATTGTGGTAATTGTGTGGTTGTAGTTGTGAAATCATAGTAGTAAATATGTAACGATGACAATGGTGATGGTAGTAGTGATGGTGGTACTAATAGTAGTTGTAATAGTGGCGTGATGGTGGTGGTGGTGGTAACAGCAGCAGCGGCAGCAATGGCGGTGGTAGGAGTGTTAAAAGGGGTGGCGACAGTGGTAGTAGCTATAGTGGTGGTCGTGGTGGTGGCAGTAATAAGAGTGGTGGTGAGGTTATAATCATATATACGTCGACATATATGCATAAATATCCATAAATTCAATCAAAATTAAGTAAATTTCCTATCATTTAAAATTTTCTTAATTTTTACCCTACCTTTCCTGCAGCAGCAGTGGTAAGAGTGGTAAAGAGATAGCGGCGATAGTAGTAGCTGTAACGGTGGTGGTGAAAGTAGTGGTAGTGACGATGGTAGTAATAGTAGGAGTGGTGGTGATTATGATAGTTGTGACGATGTTATAATCATGTAAGTCAACATGTATTCATAAGTATTTATAAATTTAATTGGAATTAAATAAATCTCCTATCACTTAAATTTCTTTTAATTTTTAATTTACATTTTAAGAATCATTTAAAATTTTAAGTGATACTAATTATGATTAGTGAATAACCTTAATTGATTTTCACCAAATGCATTCAATTTGAAGTTTTAAGTGCTAGTCGAATAATGGCAATGTCTGTCAATAATGTTATTGCATCTACCTCATCATATTTGTCAATTGGATCATCGCTAAACTGTGTTATATCATACTAACATTTAATGTGTAGGGTCAAGTGGACTAAGGGCAGTCTGTATTCCAAGTTCAAATATGATTAAGCATCTACTCTCATCTGTTCTGTTAGACCATTCATGAAAGGTGTGTACCCAAATCCATCCGAAAAGTGCATAGGACATCAAACTTGTGAACAGAAAATCTTTTGTTTTAAAATCAAGTGAAATTGTTTTCTTTCCTTTCCTCAAATTTCAATGATTTTACATACTACTACCATTTTTTTGTAAGCAAAAACAGTAAACCATACAAGTTTTTCTTTCCACTACTCAAAATTTTTGAAAACAAAAAACAAAAGTATTACCAAATGGGCCCTTAGATACAAGCTGACATTTCTCACTACAAAATTAATTCAAAACTTCTAAACAAGGCCAAGTTTATACACCAGTTTACTGCAATATATTTAGGCCTAGTTTGGGATCTACTATATAATCCATCTTTTTATCTTTTTATCTTTTTTCCATCACATCACCTCTCTATTTTTCTGCACATCTTTTCATAAAAAGACAAAAAGTGCACTTTTTTAATAGTTTCCTCTAAAGATGGGACATCAACCTGGCTATTACTTTATAAGCAATCCTAAACAAGCACCACCGATCACCCAAATGCCATGGCACTCAATATATATCTATATCCACACAGTCTATGTGTGACTACATCTTGTTACAAACAAACTATGAAACATGGTTACAGTGATAAGAACTCACACATAAGATAGTACTAAGCTTTATGGGCAACAACAATGAATTATTAACGTGGAAGCAAAGGAAACTGAAAAAATAGAGCACTGCACACATTGTCATTCTTGTGGCAATTGCATCCACAAACAACACAAACAAATTAGTAGGGGTTATACCGGCTGCGACCACGTCCACTGTCATTGCCACGCCTTCCACCACTTGAGCCTCCTCCTCTGCTACCGCTCCTGCCACTTCTCTGCTGTGGTGGTGGGGTGTGTGGCTGCCCTCCTGGTTGTTGCCTGTAGCAACAGAGACACAGCTAAAGTTTATTCATAATAAATAATAACGCCACAGCCACCGTCCTTTCTTTTTTTCTTTTTTTGAACGACACTGCCACCGCTAAAGCAGCGGACTCTTGAAGACAAGATATCAGTAGCAATTCAAGTTGAGTTACCTAATACAATTGATAGGTCCAACTTCAAGATGAAAGTAAAGAAAGTGAGGTAAAGAAAAATAAAATAAAATAAACACATTTTTCTAAGTTTGTTTAGCATGAAAACAGTTAAAACTACAAAGAAATTAATTTTCCTGTACAACTCATTTCATACATAAAAAAACACAAGGAAAACACGAGGAAATTTAAGTGTCTTTGCAAAATAATTAAAATTCAAAATCTCTCTTTTTCTTGCACAATCTTCATCCTAATCAAATGCTTAAACGAAAATTTATTTTCTTTTTCATTTATTTTCTTTTACTTCACTTTCTACCATTTTCACTTTCCACCATTTTTAAACAATCAAAGGTCAATTGCTACACAACTAAGCAGCAGAATCAAAGCAATTATATACTTACAGGACATATCCAATCCTTCCATCAGGCAAAAGCATCGGCATCATTTCCATGCCAGAAGGAGAAGGTCCCCTTCCATAGATCAGTGGCTGCAAACCAGTAGCTTACACATCAGCAAGTGCAACTGAAGAAACAAATCTAGAACCAGTACGTTCAAAAGGATTACACTTACCTGCTAACCCTTGCTTTTTTATCCTCAGAAATATACAGACAAATATACATGTGTAGATGGGGATAAACACACTTGTACATAGACAAGTCATATGCTCATTTAAGACATCAAAAATCAACCAGTTCGAGTTGATGCATTAAAACAGGACCATCATCGACATTATTTTGTTAGCGACTAGCCAACTGGTATAGAGTTTATGACATTGGGTGTTTTCCCCAAAACTTGAACAACGGAATACAGCCTATACAATTTCAAGCCAACTGGTACGGAGTACATGCTATTTAAATTATGGGCCACCGACTAAGTAAATCATGCTAACATGATTGGGACAACAGCATAAAAAGAATCCAGTATAACGCATGTCAACTATTGTGCCATAGCTAAATATCAAGACAAAAAAATGCATTACTCAATAATGATCCATGAAGCACCGACACTTCAAAACAAGTGTCATAGCAGTGTCCGACACGTGGACACGGCAGGACACGTATGGGACACACCACATGGCATGTCCCTTTATTTAATTAATTTGTTTTCAGGGGACAGGCTAGG
The DNA here is from genome assembly GCA_030407325.1 of Camellia japonica. NCBI lineage: Eukaryota > Viridiplantae > Streptophyta > Magnoliopsida > Ericales > Theaceae > Camellia > Camellia japonica. The sequence goes on from JAPPVO010000017.1 coordinate 86,566,832, forward strand.
GACATGCCGGGGACACCAACTATGTTTTTTTTCCCTCTTCTTTAGTGCTTTTGATGGATGTTGGTTATTGAATGTTTATTAATTTTTTATTAGATTTAAATAACTAATAGATAATCCATAAATAAGACAAAAGATAGAGTTAGTTAAGAGTGAGGTTATATATAGTATTAATTTTAGTTAACTTTGATTGTTTATAAATGTAATATTAATCAGAGAAAATTATAATAGTATACATACAAACAATTTATTGCCGTGTCCCTGTCGTGTTTGTGTCCCTATTTTTTTGAAATTATCATGTCCCATGTTTGTATTCCTGTCTGTACTTAGATAATGATCCTCTAAATTTCATGCAAAAGAGTGCATTACTCAATAAGGAACCCTGTTAATAAAGAGTGCTGCGAGGTGGAAGTGTGTGTGTGTGTGTGTGTGTGTGTGTGTGTGTGTGTGTGTGTGGGGTGGGGGGGGGTCGGCGGGCAATTGAAAATTAAAAAGGCAAGTTCATTATTTGAAATGAAGCAAGGCCTCTTACCTGTCCAAAGCCTGCACCACCATATCCTGCACCTAGAGCACCATAGGCACCCCCAACTAAACCATAACCAACACGAGGTGGGTAGCTTGGAAGTAGGGCTGACTTCTGTGAATTTGGCCCTCCAGAAGACTTTTGTTCAGCCTGTGGCTTTGCAAGAGAGCACTCCAAAACTTGACCTGTCAAAGGAAATACAAAATTACCAGGGCAAACAAAAAGGTGAAGGAAAGGAGAGAAAGAGATAGGATCATTGTGCATGGTGGTTCAGCCAATGCAGGTTGCTGGACAAGGACTGAGTACACTCGGAACATCCAGCATCAGATGCAAGTGGTACCTTCAGACTTGAACCTCCATAATCTCCGTGGCTTTTTCATCAAACAATTTTATTGAAAAAATTGGATAAAAACTAGAAGTCTTACCATCCAACTCATATTTCTCAGTGTTCTTTAGAGCCTTCATTGCGTTTGATCTTTCTGCAAAATGAACAAAACCAAATCTGCTCTTCTCCTGTCCTGCTTTAGCAGGAGGAAGAACAACTTTAGTGATTTTTCCATGATGTTCAAACAGTTCCCTTAGCTGATCTTGGGTAATGTTTTTGGGCAGATTCTTCACATACACTGCTTTAACCTGTATTAGAAAACCCGAGGTTATTACTCGACACCCCACATTTCAAACACAATTTACCATTTCAGTGGAAGAACTAGCCACCAAAAAAGCACCAACACTCCAAGATGGGTGATGTGTCCATGTTCGACAAGTTCAGACGCCGACACGGCAGGGGACATGCATGTCCACCTGTTTGACAAGCTATGTGATATGTAAATTTTTTAATTATTATTTTGTTGTAGACCATGTTGGGACACTTCATGACGTGTGTGTCCTGTGTTTGGACACATCTCATGACACCACTGTAAGGTTTTTTTTATAATTTCAAACAGCTAATTTGCGGTCAAAGTAAAATCTATGGAAACAAAAAGAGAAAACAAGAGAAAATACAAAACTACAATCACATATACAATATAGATTGATGTTTCTCGCATCTATGTATCCTAAATTTATATTCATATATATAGTAAATGAAAATATATAAAATAAAGGGTGATTTGGTGATAGATCCCTCACTGTCTAATTTATCTTTCAAAAGGACAAGAATTATATATGTACTTTCAAAACCCCTTAATATTTTAAAACTTGTTTCTTTTACTATATTACCCTCATATCTATCGGCTCTCCTATTAAGCCATCTTAACAGTGTATTTCAGAGTAAAATTTTACTTTGAATCATAGTAAACTTTACTCTGATTCAGAGTAAAGTTTACTCTGAATTAGAGTAAGTTTACTATGATTCAAAGTGAAATTTTACATTTTTAAGCAAATCAACATGTTTTTAACTAGAGTAAAATTTCAGAATAAAATTTACTATGATTCAAAATAAAATTTTATATCGTTAAGCAAATCAACATGTTTTTAACCAAAATAAAATTTTACTTTGAATCATAGTAAACTTTACTCTAACGCAGAGTAAAATTTTACTCTAAAAGTACAATTTTACTATCATTATATAATTCAAATCTGCAATGAATTGATAGTAAAATTTTAGTGTCACTAGGAGTCCAAAAACAAATAACAGAAATACACAATAACAAAGTAAAAGTTTACTATCATTGTATAAAAATAAAATAAAAAACAAAACAGATAACACCAAAGTAAAAGTTTACTCTCATTTTATCAAACAAAAACAGAGCACAAACCAAAGTAAAATTTTACTCTCATTCTGTCAAAAAAAAACTAGAGAACACACCTGATTGAACTGGGCGAATCAACAAAAATAAATCAAAAAAACTAATCAACATATATCGAAGATCAAATAGCAACATCGAACCAAAGATGAGGGTCAAGTCATCAATCCAGATCTTAGGCAAAATTTTGAGCTACAAGGTCGACTCCAAATCAAAACTCAAAATTGAGTTCGTAATGGTGAAATCACACCAAATTCGAAATGCCACAAACCAGATTTGAGATGTTATTAGTCGAATCCAAATCTGAGATGTTATAAGTTGAATCAACCTTACCCAAGCCTCTCGCAAACTCAAATTAGGGCTCCTTTCAGATCACAAATTGAACTGACTGAAGAAAGAGGGAGAACCTTTGTTAGAATTTCAGTCCAATAAACAAGTGAATGGAGTATGGTAGAGGTGCATGAAGCCTCTGGTTTTTCCAATTCTAGGGTTTCCAAAAGAGAAATAAAAGGCTTGACTGACATTGGATGCAGAGGAGGGGATGGCGCCGGAAATCATGGCGGTTGGTGGCCGGAATACATTGACGGACGGTGCTCTGGCGGCTGAGGTGGCCTCTGACATGGCTATGAAGAGAAGTTGTGTTTAGAGGGGAGGAGAGAGACGGAGAAGGTGGGGAGAAGGTGGGGAGAAAGTGGGGGGAGAGAGTGGGAAGATTTAGTTGAGGGTATAATAGTCTAATAAAATATTTAAATAATAAATTTTGTCCTTTATACAAGATTTTATAATTATGAGGGGGTTTAAAAAGTATAATTTTTTTCTTAATCCTTTTAACAATGAAAGGAAGGTAAAGGGGGTTTATAGCCAAATTTCCCTAAAATAAAGGGTAAATTACCAATAGGTCCTAATAGTTGGACTTAATTCCCATCAAGTTCTATTAAAAATAAGTTCCTTCGCTAAAAATAATTTTTTGTGACCATTTTTGCATGTTGCTAAAAATTGACAATTAGTGACTTTTTTGTCACGATTTTTATAAATTGTCGCTAAAACTTGCAATTAGTAACGTTTTCTGTGTTAAATTTTTCAAATTGTCGCTGAAAGTTGAAAATTAGTGACTTTTTTTTGTAATAATTTTTTAAACTACTGCTAAAACTTATAATTAGTGACATTTTTTTTGACAATTTTCAAACTGTTGCTGCAAATTGACAATTAGTGATGTTTTTTAATAGTATTTAATAAAAAAAACACCATTAATTCTCACAGGATTTATTGGACAATAAGTCTATCTATTATAACCTACATATAAGTCCCCCTAAAACAAATGCGTCCTGTGTTTGTGTTTCTCAACTAGCCGCCGATGATGATGACAAAAAATAGGAGGAAGCTCTTCCAAGTGGCTTCGTAGACTCTTAATCTGTCATTTGAAAATGACGACAATGATGATGGTAGAGGTCAAGGGATAGAGACAGCCATCAAGATCGGACCTCAAAGCTTGGTGGCTGTGTTATCAGCTTAGAGAAGTAAAGAAGAAAAAACCCCTCGTGATTTTGGAAGATTCAAGGGATTCAAGAGGTTGATTAAAGGGCATAGCCACATATAAATAAGGGGGAGCAAAGGTTTTACGATAATGTAGTCAAGGAAGAAGTGAAGATGAAGGTATGTCTATCCCTTTCATGGAGAAAGGGGAGGATGGGTGATGTTTGTAGAGATATTGGGTGTGTTTTCATCTTTTAGAGGGAGGAAGGAGGAGCTAGTACAGATGTCATTTGGAGGTGGCTAGGATTCACAATTATCCAAAAAAGGAGATTCGAATAGTGTGGGTCCAGAACAGAGAAACTTTGTTGAAGTGGAGCCCTCGTCATGTAAATCAACAAAGTAATGGAGGCACATGGTAATTGAGCTACAGAGGAGCGTGAATCAGATGGGGTAGGTATGGATGCGGTACACTTGATAGAATGTGGATGAAAGAGAAGGATTTTGAAATTCAAAATGGGGCAGCTAAATCATCCTGAACTAAGGCTACAGTTAGGCCATGTATTAAAAAAATGGTCTAATTGTGGCCATAGCCAAGATCAGACGACGTGGCCTGGAAGAGATGGGTTAGATCGAAAGAGAAAGAGGATCAAAAAACCAATCTAGGGCTTATCATCCTCATCAGACCCAATGGCCATTGGTGTGACTAGAAAAAATCGTTTAAATTTTAAATTTAGAATTAGGGAACAGCTGGGATGGGTCCAATGGTCTTGAAGTCCAGAAACAAGTCCAGCATATCAGTAAAGCAAATACCATAGGATTTAGATGTGTGTATGAGCAAGCAAGCTAGGCTAGGTCACTCTTTTAGCATAGGTTTGGGTAGCTAGCATAAGGCAAGCTTGGTGGGTCTATCACAGTAGTCTGTTGAATCCCAGAGATGAAGTGAACGAGAAGATAGCAAGTTTGGGCCTAAATTTGTCCACTCCTCTCAACCTCAACCTTCTCTCATTAGCAACTTGGTCAAGTCCAATGAGCAATTCAATAACCTGATTAATGTTGGGCCTAGTTCCAACCCTGGTACTCCTTTTCTTAGATGTTGTCCGTAAAGAGGGGAGGAGGAGAACTAACCACAAGAACCAGAATAAAAGGCAGTTGTGTCCACTCGAAAGAGAAAGAGAACTGAAAAAATTGCATGCTCAGTCAACCATGAGGGTTGTAGAGAAGGGGAACAGTGAATGGGAGAGGAAGTGTTGGTAGGAGGGGAAGGACTATGTGGCTAAATTCCAAATGAGATTGAAAATTTTGTCGTGGGGCATGCTTGGGCTGAATAATCCAGATAAGGCAAAATCTTAATTGCATGAAGCAGAGCAGTAGCAAGAGCCGGGGCGGGAAAGCAGGGCCCATAAAAGAGTCAAAGGTTGCTAGTGTCAAGGGAAACGTTAATGTAATTTATATATAAATATATTGTAAAAAATAATTTTGTTGCTTAGTTTTAATATGTATGTATGTTAAATGTCTGCATTACGTTACCATTTAAATTGTTAAAATACACATAGTAAATTCTATTACAAAAATAACAATTCACACCAATAGCATACATTTTTATTCCTCAATTCTCACATAACCCAAATTGAAAGACCTATAAGAAAAAATATCCATCATATAATTCCTAAGAAAAAGTCAAAAATTAAGATAAATACAAGTTCTCTATAGATCTCCCTTGATAACTTTTCTTTTATTTCTTCGGTATTCAAATGTTTAGGTAATTCCATGATTCCATTCCAGTTAGAAATGAGATCATCTCTCAATGGAAATGCAGTTGTAACAAGATTCTTATATTAAATTGCAAAATCACAATTCTAGAGCAAAAATGTCACCCCTAATAGGAGATTCTTGCAATTGAGGAAAAGTAATGAAAACATTAATTCGAGCTTGGAAAGTGGATGATATGGTGTTTACATGAAAAATTGAAAATATGAACAACAAAACAGTTAGAAGTCTATGGCATTCGCAGTTTGTTAGTTAGGAGGTCTTGGACAAAAAGAATGCTTTGTTGGAGAACTACTCAGTGTTCTATCTTTTTGCCTTGGTGGAAAGTGATTGGGAAGGATTTTTATACAAATAATGGGGGTAATAGGAAGGAGATGTTTGGGAGGTGGGGCTATTGGTTGTGAAGTCAAAAGTTAGATGGGCAAAAACCGTGGTGTATAGGAGCGGACTCCATTCAATTCCCTATTGAACAGAGGGGTTGCATTCACATAATCTATTCCATGAAAGAATTCTAGGATTTCATTGAAGTAAAAGAGTTCACGGATATGCCACTTATTGGTGCTAGATATAGGTGGTGTAATAATCAAGCTGAACAATCCCTATCCAGAATTTACAGATTTTTTATATCTTCAGATTCAAAAAAGAGATTTTCTAATAATCTAATGTGTCCCAAGTTGCGAAGTTGGCAATCGGCACTTAATTATGGGGACATTCGTACCAGAGAAAAAAAAAAAAAAAAAACACATGATTGCTTTTAGAACCTGACTCGAAGTGGAAGGTATTCTGGATAGGGCGAAGGAGCTGAAGTAAATATAGGATGACAATAAGGTGAAATATAGAGTTGTTTGGAGACTTTGGTTGGAGGCATAAGACAAGGTGTTGTGGACAAAAATAAAAATAAAAAATATCAGATCTAAATTCTTTCACATATTGGCTAATTCCTACAAGAGACGCAAGTATATAGAAATTCAAGTGGAATGGTACAATTCTACAAGGAGTTATTATGGGAACTTGTGCTAGGAGACCTCATCTTGATGGACTGGAATTGACACTATTTGGAAAGGGTAGAGAAAGTTTGGAAGGGCAGTTCATAGGAGTCATCATCTTGGGACCTTTGAAAGACTGTATTGGGAACAAGGCACCAGAGTCTTGATGATTTCATTATGGCATTTCTTATACCGACTTTTTGTAATATTTAATTATAATTAACTAACTTGTAATATTTATTTATAGTTTAATTAGGATCTTAATGTATTTACTTTCTTATTTTAGGGATTCTAGTTACCACCAAATAGTGTTATGATTTTGTTTCTTTTTTAAGTTTTTTAGCCCTATAAATATTAGGTCTTTGCATTGTAATAGTTAGCTTTCAATTAATGAAATTGAGAGTGCTATGGTCGTGTGTTAGGGCTGTGGCCTGTTCTCCCTCTTTCTTCTCTTTTCTTAAGGCGTTCAACATCAACTTGTATCAGAGAGCATAACATCGATCCACCATTTTGTTCAATCAGGTGGTTGCCTTCTTAATAGTTAACACAGCCGCATTGGTTTGAACCATCTTCACCATCTATATCATCACTTTACTTTCTTCACTAACACTTGAATTAGTTTCCTTTGCAAGTGAACACAAAGACGAAGACATACTATTACTGAGCTGCTTGCCCTTGCCATCTCATCCAGTCTCACTGGAATCATCCATCACAGTCGCATCTCTGGTTCTCGCCATAGTCGATTCTTCAAACACCATCAACAACCATTGCAGTGTTTTAAAAGGCGTGGCTAAGCAAGACACGTCCAAGGCACCGCAGACAACTTGAGACGAGGCATTGTAAAAAAGGCACATCTGAGGCACCTAAGATGTGCACCTTAGGCTCAGGAACGAGGTGCACACCTTATGTGCTTCATTTAAATTTTTGTTCCAACCTTATTCTTTGTGTCTAGCCACACAGAATCACAACCCCTTTAATATAAAATTCAAACACATGCTTTTGAATCCCAATTTTCATATATAGCAATATATATATATACAAAACAAAACAAAAACAAAAAACAAAAAAAAGAAGAGAAAAAACAAAAACAAAAAAAACCTAGTAAAAGCTCTAGGATGGCAAGACGGATATATTACATTGGGATTCCTCTCACTGTAGTGAATTATGACAATTGAAGCTATTGAGCAATTTGGTCCTAATTTAAAACCACCAAAGTACCATATGGTGCAAGTTCTTTATTTTAAAAAAAGAAGTAAATCACGTTAATAAATTGATGAAGGAACACAATTGAGTATTGAGCACATTATGGATGTTCTATAATGATCGGTTGACGAATAGGAGAAATTTTGTTCTTTTGTTGGATGTGAATGTGATGTTTTATGACTTTTGTTGGATATTCTTTTGTGATTTTTAGAAAGTTGAATGTTGTTTTTAAGGATTTTTTGAATTGTTGTACGCTACTTTATGGTTTTTAGAAAGTAGAATGTTGTTCTATGATTTTTTAAATTCTATAAATATTTGCTTATGTTGAAAACTTCGTCTACATTCAAATTTTGCTTATCTTCTATAACATATGCCTTGCTTTGGAAAGGCGCGCCTTGCGCCTCACATTTAGGCTCCAAGAGACCTTGGCACCTCAATGCAACTAGAGCATTTTAAAACAGTCATCACATCTTGAGTGAGGAAGACCATTGACAATCGCAGAATCCGCTATTGTCGACCATCGTTGACTACAGTTACCTCACAATTGTTGTTGAATCCTTCAGTCTTGTCATTGACCTTTTACTTCATCGCGAACCTCCAACCAATCCATACACTGCTATTGTCCTTGCGTTATCTCTACAAAACAACTGAACAAATTGAGTATACTAACCCTACCCAACACCATTGACCTGACCCAAAATATTTCATCCGAACTCCTAAATTCAACCTATTCCTCACTTGTCCCAGAAAAACCAGCCCAAAGTAGTCAGCCACATTTACTTAACCCAAGAGACTACCCAACCCATTAAACCTAATCCCCAACTCTCTTAAGCTCAACCCTAAGCACAGCATCAACCTAGTCCTTATAACCTAACATTAGCCTCACATAGTTAATTAAGGTCCATTGCCACCCACTTACAGCTCACACAGCAACAGGTTTAGTCCTTTTTAAGCCTTCCCAGGCAGCTAGCTTTAGGCCTAAACCTGTTACCCAACCCAATCCAACCCAGACCCAACAACACATAAGCCGACAGCCCAAACACAAATGCAACCTAGCCAAATCCCACACACACACACACCAAAAAAAGGCCTCTTTCTTACTCCCTTTGTTTCATCCTTATTACCACCATGATGACCAACACAGAGTTGTATTCAAATTTTGACATCTTTTCTCAAGACCAACAAGATATAAGTCTTAACTTCTAAGCTTCGTACGGCCAAATGACCATGCAACTGCTTCAACTGCCAGCAACTTTGAATAAATTGTTAGCACATGTTTTAGAAGACATTCAAAAATTCCTCAAAGTGCTTGCGACAATCTTGTTGAAATTGTTGCCCAAGTTGTACCAACGTCCAAGGAAAGTGATCTTATAGTGGAAGAAAGTTCAAAAACTAAAGAAAGCTAATAAGTCCTTAAAGGGAAAATGGCTCCCCACGTAACATGATCTTATCAAAGAAGGAGCTTCCTATTGACACGCTACCAATAAATTCTTCTTTGATCAAGTTGAACACGGTTGATTTTGTTGATATTGAAGGGTTTTTTTATGTGTTCAATCCGTGTTTGGTAGACCTCATAAAAGGCCTGATCACACCAATTCATTGCAACAAGAAAGTCAAACGACTAGCATATTCAAAATAATTGACTTGTCGGCATAGTCGCATTCAATATCTAAAAGAGAACGCAAAGACAAGTTCTTTTTTTCAATTGGGAAGAATGATGCAAAACGGCCATGCACAGATTTTGGGAGGATATTTTAATTATAACTTTAGAATGTAATATTTTATTTATTTAAAGTTTAATAAGGATCTTAACATATTTCTTATTTTAGGGATTCTAATTACCAAATATTGTTTTATGATTTTGTTTATTTTTTAAAATTAGCGTTTCATCCCTAAAAGTAATAGGTTGCTTTGAATTAATGAAATTGAGAATGTTTTAGGTTGTGGTCGTGTGTTTGTAAGTTGTTTGCTAAAGTTTTTGCCTTATGATAGAGGAAGGTAGTTGGTCGTGCAATTTTTGAAACTCAAAATGCCTATGCGAGTGGTACATAGATTCTTGATGTGTCCCTGGTGGTGAATGAGATTTGTGGACTTGGGATTGAAGAAAGGATCTCCTGAAATCATTTGTACATTGGTAATAGAAAAACCCTATGCCATGTAAACTGAGACTTCTATTACCATGGAAAGAATGGTTTCAGGCTGAAATGGAAAAAGTAGATCAGATGAATGACACACCATATCTCCAAAGTCAAGTTCTCTATTCTAGTGAACTATGAAGCACAGGACACGGTGATTTCAAAAAAATGGAGACATGGACATGGAAGGGACACAGAATTTTTTTTTTAAAATATATATTACGTATTTGTTATATAGATTAATAGTGTTACCAAACAATCAAAATTAATAAAACTTAACATTAATTCAATGTATATATAAAAATCATTACATTTAAACATTATAAAGATATTTTCTATAAATTATAAACATTATATAAGGAAAAAATTAAATATATAATAAAAATAAATTTACATATATAAATTTATAAAGAAAAAAATTAAACTAAAATCTATATAATAAGGGAAGAGGGTTTTTAAATTTATCCTAGGGACAATTGTCCTACTAGGACATTTTAATGATCATGATTTATTTATGTATTTAGATGGACGGCTGAGATCACCCCTTAACTTTCTCATCCGTCCCACACACCTCCCTTTTCCTATTTTTTGTCACCCCACGTTCTCTCATTTGCCAACCCAAGACAAAGGCTTACAAACCCTAGTTTCATTTCTTCATCATCATCATCAGGCATCAGCAGCCCCATTCACTACCCCACGAAGAGAGCAAACATCGCATGTTTGTTCTCTCTCTCTCTCTCCAAACTTCTCAGGTCTCAAACTCTCTCCTCAGAGATCTCTCTCTCTCTACCTCTCTCTCCCCCTCTCCCTCTACTACCACCGATAGCAACTCTCCACAGCCGCGCCGCGCCGCTTTACGTCGCCTCCATCACCGCGTCACCTCCGATCTCCACCGACAGCAACTCTTCATCTTTTCTCCCGCCACGGCGCCTCCACCGTCAAGAGAGAGATGAGTTTCTGAAATGGGTTTGGATTTGTATGTGTTTGGATTTGTTAAAATAATCAATTGGTTTTGAATTGGACATGGGGGTTTAGATCTTTACTTCTTTTTTCCCTATGGGCAGCACTGTTGTGAAAGGTAATTTGAATGAATAAAACTTACTTTTTCCATAGCCACTGACACGCTTAATCCTAAGCCCAATCTCAATCAAAGCGAACCCGAATCTCTCCAAACCTCAAACAGCAACCCCAAAGGCCATGATTTTTGCTGTATGGGATGTGGATTAATTTTTTATTTTTTTGGTTATTTTGTGGATTGATTTTTATTTTACTGTTTGGGATGTGGATTGATTTTTAAATTTTTAATTTTTTTGGTTATTTTGGTCTGGGCTAAAAGCCTCCTTTTGGTAACCCACGGGGCATGGATGTTTGGGATGGCTCCAAATCTACTACATCTGTGATAGATCTGAGATGTGAAGGCTTCAGATCTGCTAGATCTGTGGTAGATCTGAGTTGTGGTAACCCTTCTCTCTCTCCTCTTATACAAATTCAATTATATACATATATATATGTATGTATATGTATCTCTGTGTATATTTACTTATTTATGTTCTGGATCTTATTTTCTGTCTCAGGCTTGCTTCGTTGTGGCAAGAGTTGCAGAAAATTTGAAAACATTGATTTGAGTTGCTGGATCTGCTTAATTTTTGTTGTTGTTGTATAATAGTATACAATCTACTGGAATAACAATAGATCATGCATTTTCCCAAAACATAGTATAATAGTATATAATAGATAAGTGTTTGGCCTAGAACTATTGCAATATCAATCTGGACAAGTGTTTGTATGTTTTAGGCATTGATTTTTAACAGACAAGCTTCATATATCTATACTATTATTTTTTTTGTCCAACAAAATTGAACAGATGTTTTCAACAGATAGGAAAAAAAAATTATACAGATAAAATTTTGATAGAAAATTTGTAGACATAAAAATATCGAATAGATAAAAAATTGGACACATAAAATTTGGACAGATAAAAAAAAATATGGTGAATTTAAATTTGTATGAAAATTGAGTTTATGAGTTATGTTTATGTAGAAAATGTTTTTTTTTTTTTTTTTTTTGTGTGTATGTGTGTGTAGATAAATTTGAACTCAAAATTTAAATTAGGTTTAAATTGGGTTATGTTAAAAAAATGATCATAAAAGTGAATTTTGAGAAAGAGAGGAGAAATAATGGTAGTGGTGTGATTTGTTCAAAAACTGAAAACAAGAGTTTTTTTATTAATAGAATTTTGACTTCAAATTCTTATGATAAATTATATTTTTAAATTTTTACTTTAATTTTATTGGGGTGTATTTATGTTTGGATATTTTTACAAAATTCATTTCAAAGTCAATAAATTTGATAAATTACATTTTAAATCAATACTTTTAAATTTAATTATATTTTAATCTTATAATTAATTTAGACACAGATGTACACTAGGTGACACATCACTTTTATGGGTGATACATTTTTAAACCTCCAAACCAGCACTAGGAATTTGCCTGGTTAGAAATCATACTTTACTATAAATCAAAATTTAAAACTCATCAAACTCATAAATTAGATTTGTACTATTTATCAGCTCATAAATCAATAGTTTGAAGGTGTTAAAATCTGAAGGTGTTAGAATCTATTGCCAGATAAATTATGGCTGTTGCCAAGGATAGTTAAACTTTTTGAACACTTTCAACATGTTGTAAGCTTTAAAAGCTCTACAAATTGGTTCATCAAAACGAAGACCATGCAGGCAAAATGTCATTGGCTGGATGGAAAAAGCAAGCAAGAAAGGTGATAGAGAGTGAAGTTTAGAGAAACAAAAAAAGAAAAGAGAAAAACGAGCTTTGGGTGACCCACTACCAACCAGGGAAGGGGGTTCGAAAATTCCACAACTTTTGGGAAATATTTATTATTATTTTTATTTTTAGAATCTTAATTTATTTAGCTTTTATTGTTTGTTGGACAAACTACTAAATTGAAATTCTTAAACAACATAATAATTATTTATTTCGTAGTATTATATATATCAATGGGTATAAACAATAGAATAATTATATGTTTGCTTTCAGTGGGAGTATTTCGTGCTTCTCTCTGGGCTGCATCACCAGAGTTTGGGGTTATTTCGTTGTTATTTTATTCAAGTTTTATAAAGCGTGTGATGCAAGTACAATTTTACAATTTTTTAAAAAGAATAGTATTTCTTTATATTTTTTCAATATTTTTGTCAAAAAATATTACAGACTTTATAAATGTTAATATGATCCATATGATTTACAACTGTATTTTGATCACAACATTATTTACACGCCTTTAGGCACAGGCATACGCTAGTATATTAATATATATCTAATCAGAAAATAAAATAAAAAAAGAAAGAAAACAAGAGGTGAGTGAGAGAGAGAGAGAGAGAGGGAGAGAGAGAGAGACGAGCGGCAAGAGCAAGAGAGAGAAACGAGAGAAGCCATAGAGGAGAGAAGAGAGAGAGACGAGAGAGACGAGACAAAGACAAGACTTACTAGGTCGAGATGAGATGGAGATCAACTAAATAGGAGCCTTGATCGAGATGGAGAGCACGACTGGAGATTGATCAACCAAACAGGTTCTCTCTCTCTCTCTTTTTTTCTTTTGATTTAGGGTTTAGGTTTCTCCTCTTGCCATGTCCCCTTGCCGTGTCCCCGGCATGTCTCATACAAAAATAATAATAAAATTAAAGGGGCACGCCAAATGGCTTGTACTGTACGTGTCCCTAGCATGTCCCCGTGTCCGACATCGCTACGGCACCAGTTTTGCCATGTCCGTGCTTCATAGCTGGTGAATGACCTCCATTAGGCATGCCTAGTAGTAGGGGAATCCAGTATCACATTTTCTCTTTATTGTGGTCATGGAAGCCCCAAGTATATTAACAAAAAGGGCAATGCAAACTGGGATGATTATAGTTTTTCTACAAAGATTACTCCCCTTTTGACACTTTGTATCTAATAAAAGACTGTATGTATCAAAAATAACGGTAAATTTACCATCTCTATGTAAGTTATTGCCAATTTAAGCAAAAGATTAAAAATGAAGTCATTTACAACAAAAGTATGTTATTAATTCTCAGCATAAAATTGTAGACGATCCACATGCTTTTCTATATGCAGCATTTGTCACCTTTTATGTAATAGCACAAGCACAAATGTGACTTTTTGATAAGTAAAACACATTGGAAGTGCTTGTCATACAAAATTAGGAAAAATAGAACAATCTGCATTCCACAAGCAAGTCACTATGCACCTTAAGAAACGGGACAAACTAACTAAATATGTGGCCAGTTGCTACCATTAAACGAAGAAATACCAAGATGAAAACCAAAATAAAAGCATAGCACCTGCGAAGCAGCTGAAGACTCCGCATTTTTGGGGTCAGCCCAACTTACAGTTGGAGCGTTGTCATCAAGCTTAAATTCTGGTTTAGACATCTTTTGTCTGGAATACTCTGCACAAGCATGGTTATAATACTTGATGAATGCAAAACCACGGTTCCGGCTGTAGTTCTGTGGATCCTGCAATAGTAAGGATAAATGGATAGAAAGTCATAGGACGGCTAAATAATTAAAATTTTAAAGATATAATAGAACATTAGCATTGTGTTTGATTGGAAGATTTGGGAAGGGATTTGGAAAGGGAAAGGGAAAGGGAAAAGAGAGGTGAAATGTGAATAAAATATACCTACATTTCACCTAATTTCACATACCTTTTTCCTTTCTCTTTCTAAATCACTTCCCAAATCCCCCAACCAAACACAATATAAGAGTGCAATTTTGAAAAGGATGGAAAAGCAAGTGTAACTTAGAAGTGCCAAAAATAGTTTCTTTAAAATAAAATAAAATAAAAATACTAAAAAAACTGGACAACAAAAACCTTAAGCAATTCTATAGCAATAACTCCAGGTCCTTTCTCAGCTACGACCTTCTTGATGTCTTCCTCTCCCCAGTTTCTTGGAACATTACCAATGAACAATTTATGCTTTGCTTGAGATGTAGAGCACTTGATCTTTTTCCCCTGAGAAAGAAAAAGATTTAGTGAAAGGATAGTACTGAGGCATCCACGGCCTCAGAAACTCCAAAAGGTCATCAAACTAACCATCAAAACAAATCATGGCTGCATATATGCATACAAATATATAGAAAGGCATAATGTACATTAGTGGGAGCATTATTTGGATAAATGATAAGGGTCATTCATGAAGAGGAAAATGCATCAAAGCAATAGTCTGCTTGCCTTACCTTCAATTCGGAATTGTTAAGTTCCTCAATGGCCTTAGAAGCCAATTCCTTTGTCCTAAAGGTGACAAATGCATAACCCTTGTTCTCACTTGAGTCCTGGCCCTTCATTATTCTGACCTGTTATAGGCATATAAAATATTATGTAGTCATTTATAGTCTGCATAAAACATGCATCCATATATAAAGAAATGTATCTTACTTCTGTGACTTCACCAACAGATTCACAAAAGCTCCTCAGATCCTCTTCAGAAGCATCTTGAGGAATGCCACCCAAGTATACTTCTGACCCATGAGGAGGGAGTGCAAGAAGCTCAGCATGCTTTTTTTTCACATCCTCTTCGGCCTCAGCAGGTTCCATGTCCTCATCACCATCTGCGCCTTTTAGTGTATCAACCCCATCAGCAGCATCAGCCTCTTCTTCCTCTTCCTCTACCTCCTCCTCCTCCTCCTCCTCCTCCTCCTCCTCTTCTTCTTCCTCCACCTCTTCTACTTCCTCTTCTTCTACTTCTTCATACTCAACCTCCTCCTCTACCATCTCCTCTTCATTGTCCCCATCAAAGTCCACCCTCTCCTCCAATGCAACAGGCTTTTCAGGCTCAGGTTCATCTGGCTTAGCTGCAGCAGCATTTCTTCTTGTCCTTGGCATCTTATGTATCTAATAAAGTAGCTTGCACCACAACTGTGATAGAAGCACAGAAGCCAGAAGCATTCGCAGAAGAAAGAATAATATGGACAGGTGGAGAAAAAAATGAAAGGGCAACAGGAGTTCCAGAGTAAGAATCTTGACTGAATCTGCGCCATGAGATATGGCTCCAAGGAGTTGCAATGCGAATAATTTTCAATAAAGGGATGATAACATAGTATCTATATTAAAAGAAACAAGCAAGAGAGAATTCTGAATGATAATCAAGAGGATGATGATGCTCAACAGGTGCAAAATCAATGAAGCAATGAGTTCTCGAAATTTGAATATCGATTGATGCCGGAAAAATATGGCCACCTTTTACCATTTAATTATCTATCCAGGACAATGCATTCACAGGAAAGAAAGAAAAACAGAAAAAAGAAAAAATAACAAGGAATGAGAAATTGAACTACAGGAGGTGAAATTTGCAAGGAAATAATTTTCATGCAGAAAGATAATCCAAGGCAACAGCAAAACAAAATGTATCCAGAAAGCAACTAAATGGCTTTCATTTGGTCGTCAAGAGGTAGTCCTGTCCAATCCCAAAAACAATTCCAGTTCCAGAATAAATAACCCAATTGGTAAACATTCATGCAGTAAGTTAACGCATAGGAACTGAAAATTTAGTGACCAATGAACAATCCGAAATTGACTTAAAATAACCAGTGCCCAATAGCAGAAATTGATTAACACCCATTTTATCAGCTGCGCATGGGTATACAGAACTGAGAGTATGCCGGATAACAAGCACTTTAGTTCACATATTAAACAAAGAAAAATTGCTTGACAGGGATTCGCAATTTCACCACAAGGAAATGAGAATAGGCTAGTTTTTTCCTTCAAAAAAATTAGAGGAAACCTAAACAAAGTAGATGAAGCACTATGGAATAGACTCCACTCTCCAGGTAAAATCATATTGGTAATGACAGCAACTAATCCTGAATCAGTAATCTGTGCCAGGCAATTTTAGAATGTAATGTTCACACATGCACTAAAATGGTGTCTAAACTCCTCAAATTTTCAAACTCTCAAAAGAGTCTTTGGCACTATCAATGTCCTGCTTAAGTTACCAATTACTATGACATTCTAAAAAATTTAGATTGCAAACTTGAAATTATATTGGAAGTTTATAGTAAAGCACAAATATCCAGTATCCATTATTGGTGCAGCGACAGGGATGTAAACAGTAGAAATCAACGAGAAGGGATATAGCCACCTTGATTAGAGTTCAAAGATTAGGATTCACAAAAGGCACTGTCTATATAAAGGGTATTATCAAACATATTATTTGTTTCTCTTTTTTTTAGATCATTAGCAAATAGTAAGCACAAACCCTAACTACAATCCCCGTATTCAGATGATAGTTAGCATTTAACCATTATACTATGATGCCTTTGGCCACTCCTAAGATTTATAAAATATTCAAACTACAAATATGTAACTGTAATAGTTTAATGAACTTCACAATATTATGTAGCACACACTAAAAAGGCCAATACTCCCAAGGCCAATGTTGCTACGACCTTGAATCTTTAGAGCTCTGTAATCAAAATCTTACAATTAGCGATTTGATTCACGATTCAATTCGTAATTTATGCAAAATCGATTCGAATTTATGGGTGAATCTATTTTGAAAGTGAATCTATGGTGAATCGCATGATTCACAATTCGATTCACTTATTACGATTCATGCGATTCTTAAAGCTATCATGTCCAACATATTTTGATTATTTTTTTCCCCCTCTTTTTAGTGAAAATGACATAATACAACTTTTAATAGTATTTAGTACAAAAATAACCAATATATAAAAGATTTGTTGTTATTTTGTTAAGTTAAAGGTTAAGCTTATTTTAGCAATTACCTAAAATAGACCAAAAGCAAAAAAAACTACAAAAAGACAACTTCTCTATCTACTTTTCTGCACGTCTTTTTGTAAAAAGTCAAAAGGCCAACTAAAATAGACAATTCCCAAAACAACCCTTGAAGTAATTTGCACCATGAATTATCTATTGCTATTTTCTTGAAATGAATATAGTTCAATATTACATGGGTGAGGTCAGTTAGACCTAATGGTTCCACAAGTTTTTTTTTTTTTTTTTAAAAAAAAGAAAACAAATTTTTTTGAACAATAAGCATACATACCTTTTGAAGTGTTAGGTTTTAAAATAAAGGATTCCAATTAACTCTTGCTTATTTCTGAGTCATTATTACTTCGAAAGATATGTATGCTGATTGTCCAAATATCGACATCGTTGTTAAGTTATTGTTACTTGAAAGTTGAGAGTTTATCTTTATTGACTTTCTTTATTTCTTCATTAAGAATGATTGATAAAAAATATATATATCTAAAAAAGAGAAAAGGTAATATGCTAATCTTACATGTGAACCCATGTTAACTTTTTACCTATTAGACCATATCATCATCATCCAAAACAACATTTTCATTAATTTAAGTTTAAATATTTCATATTTATCTGATATATTGAACATCTAAGTGTAGATATTTTTTTCAAAGTGATTTAGAAAAGATTGAATCTTTACGACTCATGATTCGATTCAATTACCGATTCAATACAAGGTTATTTTAATTCACATTTCGAATCCCGATTTGACAAATATGCTTTTAGAGTACACCAAGAAAGTAATGTGCCACATGATAAAATGTGGTACATCCCAGGATAGGTTTTATCTATTACATAGTTGGAACTTGGAAACTTGTCAATCTAATTTTGGAACTAGAATTAAATTAATCGTATTTCACACATTGAGCCCTCAATATATTGTTCCTTGGTCTCTAGCTCTAAAATAAGTATATTGTATAAGAATTCCCCTTGCAACTCTTGATGTTTAGCCTCATAATTAGAAAAAAAACATGGACAAAACTTAGAAGTAATTTTCTAAAAGGGCTGCAACATGGCAGCATCCATATTGGTTTGGCCTAACCCAACCCCGATCCCCCAATTACACACAAAGCATCCCAACCCATCCCTACCCCAGCCCCACCCCTGCCCTACCCGTCTAAGCCAACCGGGTTTAACAAGGTTGGGGTGGGTTGAACCGACATAGATGCAATTAAAAACACAGCTCTTATGCTTTTTATTTTCCTTTGACATACAAGCTACTGGATTCCAATTATATTTTATTTCTAGTTGATAATACCAAAGATGCATGGATAGGTACACAATATAGACACACCAACCATGAAATTTTCAAACAAATCAATACAAAACGTGGCAAGGAGACGACAACAAATAAATATATAGTTTTATTTGTATTCTTGAAAATAATAACTATTTCTTCATTTTTACATTACAAATACATGTTTTTGTAAGTACAAATATCATTAACCAAAAAGGCACCAAGGAGGTGCCACCCACATACAAAAGAAAAGGTCTCATAACCTGAAAATTTATAAAACAAAACCACCGAAGCATACTTCCCAAGCTATTAAAAAGGGACTACAAAATTCAAAATTTGGCTAAAAAGTTGGTATAATCTACCCAAGAACCAATTGTACAAAATACACAAAAATGAACTCCAAATCTTAAAGAGTGGCACCTCACCTCTTTGAAGATCATATTATTCTACTCTCCAAATGATCCACATAATAGCCAGCAACCCCAAGTTTTACACATTTTCCTTCCGTTTATCCACACTAGCTTGTCACCTAAGAAACACGGACACGGATACGGATGCGGACACGGACGTGGACACGAATGCGGACACGGGCAATAAAATATGTTTTAAAAAAAATGGGAACACAGGCACGGCGGAGGCACAGCAATAAAATATGTTTTCATATATTTTTATTTGCTATCTAGATTAATATTATATCTATAAACGATTAATATTAACAAAAATTAACTCTAATTCTTTTTTTTAAAATACTTTTAAATTAATTAAATAAGGGGACACACCACACACCATACGGTGTGTCCCATACAAGTTCCTGAAGTGTCCGCGTGTCCGACATGGATATAGCACTTGTTTTGAAGTGTCGGTGCTTCATAACTTCTCACCAAGATTAAAGGAGACCCACCACTTCCTTTGGGAAGACTTGAACGACTCCAACCAAACCAAGAACAAAGGACCACAAAGCATTAGCCACCTCACAACAAATAAGGAGTTGACTAACTAATTATACATCCTTCTTGCACTTACACATAAAACATTAGATTTGTCTCATCTTCCTCAAATTATTAATAGTGAGAATCTTACCATGAGTTGTCGTTCAAGTACAAAAATAAATATTAGTAGGTATTTCACACCACAAACACCTCTCCACAATAAAGTCCCACCACTACTACCCAACAACCTCATAAAAGGACTTAACTACAAAGCTTGCAAATTTTTCTTGGTCAGTTATAAATGGATGAAGAAGATCAAATATGAGAGAGAGATAGAGAGAGCCATTAGATCCTGCTCAACTCTCCAGTCCCATTGCTTATGGCTTTGGAGGGTTAAAACAGTTTAGACTTCTTTCCCTAAGTATAACAGTGCAAGCTTCTTTTGCTAACAATGGTTTGGGGTTGGGATTATAGGTTCAGCAATGACCTCAAGTTACAAACTATTTGGGAATACTAGAAACTGAAATTGGACTGCATTAAGTATCATAATTAGACTGTATGTTCAATAAAGTATCCTTTTGTTGCTTCTCATAAAAAATGATAATAATCAGACTGTATTTTTGCAACCTGCAGGCGTTCATAGCCATGGAGAAGGATCTGAGGGATAGAGTTTGTACTTGGAATGGGGTGGTCGATTAGCAGCCCAATTGGGATATTTTCCAAGTATGGAATCTTCCTTTGAAAATCTTGAAGAGCGTTTATGGTTTCACTAGATTTTAGTGTGATCATTTTGATCTCCATTTTATTTAGCTTGGGTTCTTGCTACTCTGTTTTTTTAGCAATTCTTGCGTTTTGTACTCTCCACTTTTATAAGGGTTATGACTTTGCTCATAGGGGCCTGTTGCTATTTGCTTTGTTTCTCCTTTTTCTTGGTTTATGGATCTTAAAATTACCACACAAAAAAACCTGAAGGTGTTCACTGTGGAACAATCCCAAAGCTATGCTAGTTGAGCTCTAACATTTCTCATTGTTAAGATATTACATATATATATTTCAGCACAATCCCTAAATGCAATGAATCCCATCACCCATTATCGGCCCGATTTTGTTCAAGAGTGTGTGAACAATAAAACCATCCCAGTGGGCTGCCAAAGGAGCTGCCATCGCCAAATTTTGACAATAGATGACAAAAACCAGTCTCCAGTGGCATGCTATATTGGCTGCCAAATTATAACAATGCCAAAGCTTGTGCCAAATTTAGCACAAGCTTTGGCAATGCCAAATCTGCCGGATCATCATCCCCAACTGCTTTCCTTCCTTCCCTCCTTCCCTTCTTCATCCTTTCCCAGCAAAAACTCCCCCAAACAGAACCTAATATTTTCTAACAAAATTCACCAAAAACACAAACAGACTAAAAACAACAACAACAACAATCAAGCAATTCCAAACAGATGTCAAGCAATCTCAACTAATCTCAAGCAATTTGAAGCAAATTTTAAGCAATTCACCATAATCAGAAAGAGGATTTTCAGAAAAATAAATACCTGGATTTCAAGATGCGTGATGGATTTCAGACGATCTCAAGCTTCGTCTTGTTCATCTGCTTCGTCTTAGGGTTTGTTTGTGCTTCGTCTTCAACTTGTCCGTCAGAAAGGCGATTTGAAGGAGTCAATTTCAAGGATTGGGGTTTCTCAGATGGATCGAAGAGAGAGAGAGAGAGAGAGAGAGGGGGGCAAGGAGATAGAGATGGAGGGATCTGCGCGAGAGAGGCGGGGATGATCGAATGGAGATAGAGATGGAGACCGATGGAGACAGCTCGGGAAGACAACATAGACGGATAATAACGAACTGAGATGCGTGTGTCGGTTTGTGATTTTCCCGAAGGGAAACGCTATGCTACACACCGATCTTCAAAGCGTGTAACGCTATGTTTGGTAATTTAGGAGAGAAAAGAAAAGAAGTGATTATTTAAATAATAAGAGAAAAGAAATGAAATGAAATGATTGTAATTTCTCTCTTCTTGTTTGGATAAGTAAGAATAAAAGAAAAGAAATGATTGTGATTTCTCTTCTTCTTGTTTGGTTAGATTTCATTAAGAGAAAAGAAAGAAATTATTTTATGTTAATATTACTAAAATAACCTTTTCATATTTTCAATCATTTTATTTCTTTTATTTTTATAGGGGTAAATTGGTATTTTGAAAATATAAACATTTGTGGTTTCTTTTTTCTCCCAATCTCTCCACTTTTGGAAAGATTGAAAATAAGGGTTATAAGAGAAATGAGTTTCTCTCCATTTCTCTCTATTTCCCCTATTTCTCTCCACTTAAGATAACCAAACAAGGAAGAAATATATTTCCTCTATTTCTTTTCTTTTCTCTCCAAATCACTCAATCCAAACAGTAGTGGTTTTACTTTTTCGTTTTTTTGACTTTTTAGTTTTTTTTTTATTTTAGGATTGATTTGACATGTTCAAAAAAAAGATAAAAAGTCAAAAAGTCACATTATCTTATTTAAGGGGTTGTTTGGGATGTCCTAAATAAGTGTACTTTTTGTCTTTTTGAACTAAAAATGGAGGTTGAAAATATGGATGTTTTGGTTAACTTTTTGACTTTTTATAAAAAATGTGTAATAAAAATTGTAAAAATTAATTTGTAGGGAAAAATTCGACTTGGGAGTTGTGTAGCCGTAATTGTTGACTTTTGGTGAATAATGTTAACTTTTTAACTTTTTGAGGACTTTTTGACTTTTTAACTTTTTGGCTATATGCCAAACTTGGCCTAAATCACATTATTTCTCTCTAACACATCATTTCAAACCCACCTAAACCAACTCATATTTTATAAAAAGTCAAAAAATATACTTATTTAGATCATCTCAAACAACCCCTAAGTCTGAGGTGAAAAAATTTTGTTTGAAAATTTTTTTTTGACTTTTTATAAGAATAAAAATATAATCATTATGGGTTGAATGTGATATTTTATCTTATTAAGTTAAAAAAATTTTGTTTTTTTAACTAAAATAGTCTCAAATCCAACTCAACCATTCTTCGAGTGCTTAACATTTGAGTCATAACTAAAAATAAAAAAAATAATAAAAATTATTATAATTTTTTGGGTAAGTAAAATTATCTATACTATTCTATAGTATTATTATATTAAGGGGTGGTTTGACCAGTCCTAAATAAGTGTATTTTTTTACTTTTTATAAAATATGAATTGAATTTAAAGTAATGTAGTAGAGAGGTAATGTGACTTAAATAAGATGATGTGATTTAAATAGGATAATTACTTTTTGACTTTTTAAATTTTTTAATTTATGCCAAACAATGATATAAGTTTGGATTTGATCTCCTAAATCTTCTGCCATGTGAAATTCAAGTAATTTAAAAAATAAAAATAAAAATACACCCACGTTTCCTTATTTTCCTAACCAACAGTCAACCAGAAAAAGATTTTTTTTTTTTAAAAAAAATGCCTATTTCCTCACCTCATTTCTGCCCACCCAAGCAAGCCACGATCAATTAACCATCTCTCCGTTTGTTTGATAAAAAAAATTTTTAACTTTTTGGTTTCTTCCTCTCTACTTTTTGATTTCTTCTATCATTTTATAATAATTTTCTCTTTTAAGAAAAATACAAAACAACATTACTGTATACAATTATGGCATATAAACAAGATTACTATATCTCTTTAAAAGGTAATGATTTAAAACTCATTAATTTTTAACGGAACCGCTACAGAGCTCGAAAGTGCTTGGCTCGAATTGGCTCGAGGGGTCAAAACGACGTCGTTTTGACCCTTTTTTTTTTTTTTTTTTCTTTTCTTTTTCTTATGTTTCAACTCCATCTTCTTCTCTATATCTTTTTTTTTTTTTTTGCAGAAGAACGAAGACCAGGTGCAGAAGAAGAACGAAGGAGGAATGAGGGAAAGAGGAGGGGGAGGAAGGAGGGAGGAGAGGACTGGAGGGGGCAGAATATTTGGGGGAGGAGGAGGCGGAGGAGGGGCGACGGCGGTCGGAGGTTGCGGCGGGGCTGGGCTGCGACGATCAGCTTTTGGGCGAGGTGGGCTGGGCGACGATCCTCTTCGATCTACCGCCGTTGACGGCCTTCTCCACCGCTGCATCTTCTCCTCCCATCACCGCCTCTCTTCTTCCTCATCTCATCTCTCTTCCCCTTTGCTTCTCTCTTTCTCTCCCTCTCCCTCTCCCTCTCCCTCTCCCTCTCTTCCTCTTTTCTCCTTCTCTCTCTCTTTTATGTTTCGAGCCACAATTCGAGCCTGAACATTCGAGCACTGAAACATTTTCCTAATTTTATATTTTTCAATGATTGAAATTTTTGTTTAGTTATTTTTTTTCATATAAATTCTGTAAGTGTTTAAGAGTCTTCAATTTATAATTTTCGGCATTGAAACTTTTTCAGAATGATAAGGTTTTGTTTATGTTTTAAATATTCTTCAATCTAAACTATAAATTATCCTTCTTATTAGTCTTTTTAGGTATAAATTATGTTCTAAAAAAATAACTACAATTAATAGGTTCTTTATGTTTTAAATTCTCAGTTTTTTTGGTTATAAATTTTTTTTTTTTTTTTTTGGTAATTCTTGAACAGTAGTGTATGCAAGTTTATAAATTTTAATTAAATATATTTTTAAAATTAAAAAAAGCAAACATCCTGAAAAATTCATGTTTTCGTATATAAATTCTGTAATTTTTGAAAAATGAAAATTCAAATTTTCAATTTGTTGTTATTGTTGATTGAAAAACAATAAATAAAAATCGTATAAATGTATATATTATGATGTGAATTTTAGGCTCATATTTTTTATGAAAATTTGTTTCATTTTTTTCACCAATATAAAAGTTCAATCTAAAACTATAAAATTTTTTTTAAAAAAATTAACTAGAATTAATAGATTTGTTTATATTTCAAATATTCTCAATGATTGTTTATTATTATTATTATTATATATATTATTATTTGGTATAAATTCTTTTTTTTTTTTTTTGGGAGGGGAATAAATTTTGTAATGGATTAAGAATTTTGAATTTGTTTATTTTTATTTTTCTTGGTATAAATTCTTTGGCTATTTAAGAGTCTTGAATTTATTTTATTCTTGGTCATATTATTATATTATTATTATTTGGTATAAATTCTTTTTTTTTTTTTTGGGAGGGGGAATAAATTTTGTAATGGATTAAGAATTTTGAATTTGTTTATTTTTTATTTTCTTTGGTATAAATTCTTGGCTATTTAAGAGTCTTGAATTTTATTTTATTCTTGGTCATAGAAGCTTTTGTTTATTTAGTTATTATTTTTAATAATGAAGTTAAGAAAAGTAATAACCTTATTGGTAATATCCTTTTCAAAAATTGACTGAGTAATGACTAATGACTGTTATTTATTTATTTTTATAGTTTAATTTTGTTTATTATTATTCTAAACTATAAATTCTGTTTGAAAAAAAAACTAGAATTAATAGGTTTGTTTATATTTTAAATATTCTTAATGATTGTTTATTATTTTTATTTTGCGTATAAATTCGGTTTTTTTTTTTTTTTTTTAAATAAATTCTATAATTATTAAAGATTTGAATTTGTTTATTTTGTTTATTTTCTTTAGTAAAAATTCTTTAGTTGTTTAAGAGTCTTGAATTTATTATATTTTCAATCATAGAAACTTTTGTTTATTTATAAATTCTGTTAAGTAATATCACTCTTCTTGGCCAATCTTTTCAAAATTTAAACTTGAGAGCACATCTTAGTGATTGTTTATTTATTTATTTATATAAAACCACATCTTAGTGATTATTTATTTTTTATTTTTATAATTTAATTTTGTTCATTATTATTACAAAAAAAAATCAGGCTGCTTTGCCACATTGTGCTATTGGGGACAAATTTTTTTCAACTTGCTTTACCACATAATGTGTATATATATATATTTGTGAAAATTAGTAAATATTGAATATTTTGAAAGATTAATAGATATATAAATATATCATGTTGTACATATTTTATTTATGAAATATATTAAAATCAAATGTTATATTACAATACATTATATTATACTCATGATACATATATATATTATTCAAAAAAATGTAGAATAATATAACTTTTTCTGAATTTGCACACACATCGCATGTGTCTTCGGCCACTAGTTATAATTAAACATATTTATTTTGGCAATATCATTAAAAACTATATTTTTTTTTTTTTTTGACTTTTTTGAAAAAGTGATTTGAAAACTATATTTTGAAAATAGATATGTGTTTGGTTTTCAAAAAAATTTACTATTGCAAATTGAAATTTCCCTCCAAAAGAGGAGAGAGAGGACTGGATACATTCAACAACAACAACAAAAAATAAAAAATAAAAACTTGTCACATCAAAAGCACTCCCACGTTTGTTTTATGTATATGTACATGCTATATATGTATCAAAACATAATTTGGTATAAGGGCTTTGCTAGAGAGCTCTAATTAGAGCTGCTCAAAAGCAGCTCTAATGAGCTGTCATCATTTTAAAAAAAAACAGAGGAAGGTAAAAGACAAAACAGGAGGGGGAAAAGGACAAATTAATGCCCCTTTAGAGCTCCAATTTTAGAGGTCTCACTCATTTTTGTTTGGTATAAACCCATTTATGAGTGCATATCCTGTTATTAAATGTGAAATTTTATCATAAAATTTTGTGATAGTAACCACAAAATACGTAATTTTGTCACAAATTAGCATTAAAAATAAATCGTAACCAACTTACAAACTTTTGCAACATCAAATACCAAATTTTGTACAATTTTTTTATGCCAATTCCGATGATGCTACGCATATTTGTGTTAACGTTACGAAATTTTGTGACAACATAAATTTTCTGAATAACATTTATGAAAATTTATAAATGTAATTTTTTTACAATGTAATTTTCAAGTTATTGAAGTTCATAAATTTGTATTTGCAATCTGTTTTCATCAATTGTTGAAGTTAATATAAATTTTTCTTTACATTTAAAATTGTAAATGTATGTTTAAAAATTTTATCATAATTTTTCAAGCTCATTAATACACTAAATACAACAAAGAGTACAAAATACAAAAAAATTGTACATTTTCATATTTTGTTGTATTTTATACAATTTTTTTAAAGTTTTTTATACTACTTTTTAAAAATTTACATTTATGAAGATGAAGTGTGTCTAATACGTAATCAATAAATAAACAAATAATTTTCTTAAAAGATTATAAACACTATATAAGCACATTGTAAAAGATTATTTTAAATTATGAAACTACAAAGCACAAAAAATCAAAAATATGTTTTAAACGATTATGAAAATTACATGAGCACATAAAAAAAATGTGTACACAAATATTTTAAAGGATTATGAAAATTATGAGAAAATATTTTGTACGAAATATTTTAAAATGACTTTCACTCAATAGCACATTTGCAAAAAAAAACATGTCAAAAAAAAAAAAAAACTTGTTACAGTCAATTCAAGGGCAAGTTCGTAATCAAATAATCCGTAAAAAAATTCATATGTAATATGAAAACAAACTCATAAACCAAACATACATAACCAAAATTTATAATTACGCGGACACATCTTAGTTGCATAATACAATCTTCCATACAGTATTCATAATGCAAACATGAAGAAGAGTGATTACATATATTAGAAACGCAAGTTTGTTCATTAATAGTGAACATCAACTTTGTTTGTTGTCAACATTTAGGCATTCAGAAATTTGAAACTAAGTAGCACAAGTAACAGACAAATAACAATCAATGAGACCAGAATGTTACACCTACAACAAGCATAAAGGAGCCTGTTTCTTATTGTTGGCGTCGAATTTGTACTTCGCTGCATATTGATTTTCTAAGTGTCCACACAAATGAATGCCCGCCTGTGGCTTAGGCCATTATGACAACAGTAAAAGTACCTACCATTGTTAGTGTCACGACCCAAACCCGCCCCCTGTAGGTTAGGCATCACAACCGGGCAGTAATCCGTGGATTACTAAAGGCCTCTGAACAGATTAGCAAATAATAAAGGGCTGCGAAAGCAATAATACAAAATAGACAAGGTCCAATGAGCTGTGATAACGTACATGGGACAGAACATTTCAAAACTTATTTATATATACATAAACATGCCAGTCCAGATACGCAATATTTACAAGGTATTTACAGAATGTACTTCCCAAGACCTAACTTTACAGAGCATACACAAAGACTAGCATGAATACAAAACAACCATGGCATTAGGCTTCGCTCGGAACCTCCTCGGGAGGCACAACAGTTGGCTGACAAAAACAAAACAGAAGGCCGTCAACTCTGGCCCTGGTCACCCGCCGGCTCACCTACATACATAATATAAACTGTGAGCGGAAGCCCAGTGAATAATAACAGAGTAAAGGCGTTTATGAATGATGTCTAGCACAAGTTAGGATCCAGTATTTAAATCAAAACATATTCAGACTTCAAAACAGAAATAGACTTAGATGCACACTCATGTTCATATTCAGATTTTGCATAAGATCATACGTGGTACACCCATTAGCTATCAGATCAATTTGGTCTAGAGACTCACATGCATAGTTGGTACCAACGACCATAAAGGTCCATATTTTGCGCGCAAGTAGCCATGGTATTATTACCCCCAGGCAAGGGCCACGTGCAGATTGGCCGCGGTATTGTTACCCCCGGGTGAGGGCCACGTGCAGATTGGCCGCGGTATTGTTACCCTCGGGTGAGGGCCATGTAACGACCCAGAATTTCTCCTTCCGCTCGAGCGGAGGAGTTAACGCTCGAGCGGACTTGTGCGGCTCCCAGCATTTTTGCAGGCTGCCGAGGTTCTGAGGGTTGTAGATTCCCGCTCGAGCGTAAAAGTGGCCGCTCGAGCGGACGTATTTGTTTTCTGAGCGCTCGAGCGCAAGGTGGGGCGCTCGAGTGGGTCGCCTGGTTGAGCCTGAAGTTTTGAGGCACATGGGTTCGTCTGAGGCATTTTTATTAATGTATTTGGAACCTCCTTATTTTATTTTGTGGTATTGATTGCAATGGTATATGAGGGTAGAGTGAGATTTGATCAAAAACTTTAATTTGGGTAAGTTGTCTACGATCAGCCGTCACTCTTTTGCCCCTTTCTTTGTCTATACTTTGAATTTGGATGTGAGGTTAGAACCATTGGAAACATTATTTTCGGGGCTTCAATTTGGACACAAGAACGACCTAAAACGGAGTTCGGAGAGAAGTTATACTTGTGCGAAGTTTTGTAATCTGTGCTGGGAATAGGTCCGCTCGAGCGGGAATAGGGACGCTCGAGCGGAAATAGCGGGTTCAGCAGCTTAAAAACGGGTTTTTGAGATCATTTCTTCCATTTTTGTTTTTCCCTCTTCTTCCCTCTTGCATAGGTCCGAAACCCTAGCCCCAAAACCTTTGATTTCCTCCACTTTTAGCAACAATCCACCATGGTTCTTGCATCAAGGATGGAGAACAAGAGAAGATTAACATTTTCAACCGATTGGAACTTGGAATTGCGGAGGATTCTCATCAATTTTCGTTCTTTTGCTTGATTCTTGAGGACACGCTTCGGGAGGAATAAATGCTCCACCAATGCACTGTGAGTAATAGTACTTCAATGTACCTCTACCGTTAATAATTATATTATTGACGTGATGATCCGTATTGTAAGTATTATATTGACATGAAGTTATGTATTGACGTTATCATTCTTATTGTAAGTATTATGTTGGCATGAAGTTGTATATGCTATATGGAAACAATGAAAGAGGCTATGAAGTTATGTACGCTATGTGTGAAACCTTGTGAATTATGGAACGCAACAAAGAAATATGAATTTGTAAACTAATAAGTTATGAGGCCAAGGCCGATGTGTGAGATATGAATTTGTGAACTATGAACATATGAGGCCGAAGGCCTTTTGTGAACTATGAACATATGAGGCCGAAGGCCTTTTGTGAACTATGAACATCTGAGGCCGAAGGCCTTTTGTGAACTATGACTTTATGAGGCCGAGGGGCTTTTGTGAATCAACGAATCTATGAGGTCGAGGGCAAAATTGTGAAATTGTGCATCTAAGTTGTGAAAAAAAAGCCAAGGGCTATTTTGTGAATATGTGAACCCATCAGGCCAAGTGCCCATTTGTGAAGTATGAATTTCCATTTTTGTGAAATGTGAACTTATGTGGCCGAGGGCCATTTTGTGAAATATGAAACCATGAGGCCAAGGGCCGACTTGTGAAATTATGAAATGTGAATCTATGAGGCTGAAAGCCAACTTGTGAAATATGAAGATAAGGGGCCGAGGGCATTATTCTTGAGCAATATACTTTGTTTATGAATGATAATGAATATTAACATTCTGTTAAGCTTATATCAGCTACGTTAGTTCATGTGAATAATGAAAAGAATGTATGTACCTTTTCTATGGTTCTGAAGTTAATCTAATCTGATAATTTCTGGTATGGAACAAAGTGCTGTATGGAACCTCTAGAATCCATATGAGCCACCTCTTGAGTCCATACACATTTCTGTATATTTCTGTTATACTTGGGCCTAAGGCCGTTCTGGTATAATTGGGAATTCTGTTATTTCCGGGCCTATGGCCATTCGGTATACATTGGGCTTAAAGTCACACTGTTACGAAAATTGGACCTATGACTGTTTGGAAATAACTGCAGGATGTAATTAATCTTGTGTCTCTACAGTTTCCTGTTTTATTATTTAAGCTAAACCTTACATTATTTATGTACTATTATTCACTGAGTTTCACTCACTCTGTTTTGTCTATTTCTGTAGGTAATCAACTGGAAAGCCAGTCCTAGCCTATGGGACTTGTCTCCTCTTGTCAACCTCAATGGTCCAGGCACTTAGGATGGAGCCTACGCATCTAGTAAAGCTTTAACTAGGTTTTGGTTTATGCTTTGATGAGTTATCTCTAATTGGATATAAAAGATCATTTTCCTCTTTGTACTTTTGTGTAAATGGGAATCACTGTAACTAAGCCCGGATATATGCTTCCTGTGTATTATATATTTTATGTAATGATTGCGGTCCTGGCATCGTAGTAGTAGCTCAATGGATGTTATATTTAAGTTATTTTAAATGGCTAATGCTTCCGTTCAGGCCCCACCTATTATATATATCAGGTTAAATGTCCGTCTTTGATGAGGTCATGCCCAAACTTTAGGGGCAGGTTTGGGGTGTGACAGGCCACGTGAACTAGGGGTGCCACAAATACTTTTCAGAAAATTGGACATTCATAATTCGTAAGTATAGCATGTCAGAAAACAGATCATACCATACCAGTCAGAAAATATTTAAGTTAAACATAACTTTACAGAGTTATTACTCACAGTGGGCCTTGAGACAGACAGACGGAGTAAACTTGGTCAAACGGTACGTGGCACGTGACCTACACAACACATAACAGATGCACACTTGAAACACACGTTCTAATTGTACAAAACTTATTTTGTTGGCTCTTAGTGTGTTTCTAATCTCTTATCCTCATTATGGGGTCTTAAACATGGCCTAAGAATGCTTAGGATGGAATGAGGATGCAAAAATGCATTGAAAACCATTTCTCAAATTTTGCCGAAGATAAGGTCCACGCTCGAGCGTGGCTTTCCCCGCTCAAGCGAACATGCAGACAAAGAAGCTACGCTCGAGTGTGGACTTCCCCGCTCGAGCTAACTGCAAACTTATGAAAAGTGCTGGATGCATAAAATTCACGCTCGACGGGCGCTCAACCCCCGCTCGAGCATGTGACACAAACCCTCACTCGAGCGTGGCTTCCACCGCTCGAGCGGACTGCAAAACACACAAACTTCTGGGTATACGTATTTCATGCTCGAGCGTGACTCTCGCCACTCAAGGGGAAGTGCATGTACTCAGGCTTCACGCTCGAGCGTAAAAATCCCCGCTCGAGCGTGGGTCAAATTTCTAGAAAATCCAGATTGACCTCCAAGCATGAAACTTAACCTTCAACCATCCAAAACTCATTTTTTCTGGGCCAAAACTTTGGAAAACACTTGGTAACCCACAAAACAACATGTTAAAAGCATCATTTCAAGAAATCATGGCCCAAGAGCAACCCAAATATGTACAAACTCAACTTAAACTTTATAGATGATCCAAAACATGACATGCATGTGCATTTTTGAGTTAAGGCTCTCCAAAACATGATCAAATGCTATCAAACAACGTGAAACTCATTGTGTTTCCAAAATTAGAATCAAATCAACACATACATGAGGAATTTCTCGAAACTCATCCTTCAAAATGCTATGACACATGCATGCATGCATGAATTAATCCTCAATTCAACATTTTAACCCAATTCCTAGCTTTAGACACTAAGTAACCATGAACCATGAAAGAAACAATTCAAATTCAAGTTCAAGGGGATGAAATCTCTACCTTAGGTCTTGAATTCTAGGTGTAGAAGCTCAAATATGCAATTCTTCTTTAATTTCTTCTAAGTCTCCAAGCTAAATCTCTTGTTGAACTCAAATTCTCCTACTCTCCCTCTCTCTCTCGAATTGGTCTAAGAAAGAATGAAGGAATGATGCAAAAAGATATAAAATCTATTAATGGCCTAAAGTGCCCACTAGTGGCAAAGATGCAATTAATTCAAGTTGATGTAATTTAACTTTATTTAATCATACCAAATCAAATTTAAATTGAATCTACCATAAAATCACATAAATTCTAATTAACACATAACACTAATCAATTTCGGAATCGGGCGCCGATAAGGCTTTCAATTCGCAGTTCAAAGTCTAAACATGAACAAATCATTTTATGGCAAACAGATAGAAACGCAAAGATAATGCAATACATATGCAAATTAATTCCGGCTTCCTTCTAAATTACTGTTAGGCATAACTAAACATGGATTAGCATTAATCGGAGGTCGGGGTTATTACAGTTAGCCACAGTGCGGGCCATCCCCACTCGAATTGGTCTAGAGCCACAACAACAAAGTGGACTCAATTGTCACTTCGTCAACAGCATCCTGCAACAATTTTCCATATATAGCATCATATGTAGGACAGAACACAATAAAATAATACAACATTTCATAATGGATAGTAAACATCACATATCCATATGTCTTAGTGTAACACATAATTGACACAAACATTATTTAAAAGTATAGGCCATACATAAGTTTCAACACAACAGATAATGCAATATCCTATTGCAAATGACAAGTGACATGTGCTACTATGGATGAACCTTACGGTTGTTCCACATAGCTGTCGCAATTTCATCACGAAATTGAACCATTTCATTCATGACTTCATCTTCTAAATTACTATTTCCTGCCATAGGAGTTGCATGTGTTGTTTGCCTATTGAACCATGGATCATTTGCAGAATGCATGCGAATCCAATTGTGACAAGCACAACATGCTGTAACTATTGTGCCTTGTCGAACTTGCATGTAGTTCGGCATGGATTTCAATATAGGAAAATGATTCTTCAACACCCCAAAGCATCGTTCTATCACATTTCTTAGTGATGAATGGCGATAATTAAACAATTCCTTTTACCCATTTGGATGACGTCGACATCCACGAAATTGGTCCAAGTGATATTGTTTTGAATGATATGGTGCGAGAAATCATGTCATATTTGTGTAACCCGCATCAACCAAATAATATTTACCTACATCAGTATACCACATTAACACATAAAAATTACATGTAAACATTTAAGTAATGCTTACTAAGCGACGTGACTACAGAAGCAAAAGCCTTACCCGTAAGAGGTAGAGGGAATGCTACATCGAGACGTGTTAGCGCATTGGATAACACTCTTGAATCAGTTGCACTACCTTCCCAACTGGGATAAACAAAAGTAAATTTCATGTCGAACGAGCATGCTGCAAGAATGTTTTGTGTTATTGCAACCTTTCTATACGATATACACTTCTCTTTCTAGCAGGTGCATGCGCCGCAATGTGCGTACCATCAATTGCCCCTATACAGTCCTACATACACAAATATGTAAATTAGTACATTTGTCTAAATGCCACATTGGTTCCAATGTGGCAGAAATTTAATTTTCTATTCTCTAAATCTTTTCATTTTTTTTTTTTTTTTGTTTTTTTGGTAGTGATTTTTTTTAAAGATTGTAACCAATTTTTTTACGAACTGGTGATGCAGTAACGTCGATGTGTTGCAAAAGTAAAATATTTTTTACAATTAAAAAAGCACTAGATACACAAGAGATAATTATATATCGAAGTTTCATTTGTTTATTTTTATTCTTTATAATTTATGTACTTTGTGAACTTGTTGAAAATTTGTAAACCCAAATCTTGTACTTTGTAATTGTATTTATATTGAGTGTATCTAACAATTAAAAAATTGGTTCAAATTTTACTATTCTACAATGACAAGAAACAATTACTAATGAACATGAACTACACCCAATTTTAAAATAATTGACATCATAAAATTGGAACCAAACAAGGGTGTCTAAAACTAACCTTAAGTCATGGGTAACACTTTGGGTTGTTTTGAATTTCAGGAGGAATGACATTCGGGTCTGGTGGTTAGATGATAAGCATAACAAGACGACACAATGCTCTCATCATAATTTTGAAATAACAGTGAATAGTTTCCGTTGAGTGTTGAAAACGATCAACCACTAGTCTATGTCGTTCACTATGTCTACATATATACAAAAATATAGCGAGTGATTGCTCTACAGATAAGCTATTTTTCTTTACCTTTATTAACTCTCTATGTTTTAATTTAGTACAAAAGGACTGGAATGTGGGCGCATCCATCCACAAGATCTCTCGAATTGTGTGCGGATCCTGTGTACGGACATGTCCGTTGCGGCATCTTACCCGAAAGTCCATTGGTTGATTTGTATATTTGACATACCATTTCAAAGTTGATATCATCGTTGTCTAATGCAATAAATGATGACCTCACGTGACTTGCAATATTGTCGTCACTGTCCTTACTATCAACGTTATCTTCATTGTCCTCACTGTCTTTATTGTCCTCATTGTCTTTGCTATCCTTGTTGTCCACGTTATCCCCACTTGAATCCATTTCACCCATGTTGTTGTCATAGTCGAGAAATTCATTTTGCTGATTGTATATTTCATCGTCCATATGAATATCAATTGTTGTGTTACTCATGCCCATTTCTGTAATTACAAAGTAACTAAAATGAAAATCCAATTTCCATCCATACCACAAAGAGGTAAAATTAATTTTACCATATAAAAGTATAAACTACTTCGTTCAATATGAAATACTCATGTCCTGATAAAGAAGAAAAATATGAATACCATCAAGTCACTATATAGGTGAGTATAAGATAACCAATATCGATGTTCACTTATTATATAGGTGACATGAATTATATATGAAAGTGGAGCACTCACCTATTTTTCTATTTGAGCGAAGGTTTGCAACAGATCCCATACAAAACAAAATAGAAGTTGTGGAAATATGAAATCTATTAGATCGTGTTGACATGGAAGTGTTAGAAATATGGAATCATGTTGGTTGGACGAATTTTGTTCAATTTGTCACCAGTTTTTATGGTGCTCTTATTGTCGTGATTTTACCTTGTAATTCATATTGTGGTGTATATAATTTAATTTAACTTAGCTTTTCATAATTAGGAATTTGAATTAATTTTTTGGCTTCTTTTCTTCATGGGTTATTTCTGACAGGGTTCCTGCTATAGGAAGAAAGGCTTTAGACAGAGTACCTACTAAGACAATTATGTAATTTGCTCTGTACTGTGGATTTTCAGTTCAATTATATTGACAACATGTAAGGGAATATGCAACCTAACCAGAATGATATACACATCAAGTAAAGATTGACAGATATGAAGCTACAAACAATTGGATTACACATACAACAAAGTTGTTGACAACATGCTAAAGAACTTATTGTTCATAGCACAACTAACAACACAAGTTCATAACAGTCCCAAACTTGATAAATATGGTTTCGTACTATTCATGACATGCTAACCCACACACCCTTAAAGCCACCAAGTCCCTTGCATATCCATAGTACACATAAGAAATATAGGGGGGAAAAAAGAGAGCAGTTGTTTAAAATTTAGCCGTATACATTGACTTCCAACAAACTGGATGCTAAACAAAATCCATTTTCTAAGTTAATTCCTACGCTAGCTTAAGAACCCAATGCATCTTTATGTTGGGGGACATCCTAATGAACATTCTTCTATTGTTTTATCGCAGAAACTCTCACACGCCTTCACATATTGGTCAGGATTGATTCCTTCCATTGTTGCCCAACAGTCCATACATTCATCAATAGAGCACTATTTCTTGTCGACGTGACTCACTTTAGACATTTTGTTTTGGCGCATTAAAATTCTTTTTTTGCAAGATTCATGGCAGTCTATGTATCAAGTGCTAAATCCAGGTGTGCACCCTTTCGCCCACCATCATTACCTCTACCCCCATCTACCTTCAGTTCATCATCTCCTTTAATTTCATCACCAACATGGAAAGAATCAGTATTAGAATTGATACCAACACCAAAGAATGCACTTTGGATATCCCTTTCTTCATCAGAGCTTGAGGGTCCTTGGGTTGAAGTACGGGTAAGTGCGCCAGTGGCTTGGGAGTTTGCAAAGAGGACATCTAACAAATCCATGTTATCTAGTCCTTTTTTCCTGAAAACTTTAGCTTTGGGATGTGCCTATAAAATTAAGACAACTAAAGATGTAGTAAATAAGTAACTTGTATTTAACTAAGTGCACTATGAAAGTTGTAGTCAACTCCAAGGTGGTGGTAGTTACCTTAACATATTGATCCCAAATGTCATCTGGGGCCGTGATCATTTTTCTGTGGTCATCCCATCCGAATCCCGTATGGTTCTTTAATTTCACAAAAGTATTGTATGATTGCCTGATGTGATAGTACTTTTGCTTCAAACAGCTCACCGTGTACCTAACTTTAAACTACTTGTATAGCTCATCGTCAATCCGACTCCAATGCCTTGTAATGAAAGAGTTTTTCCTAGTTAAGGAAGGGTCTTGCTTCACCTCTTCCACCATCATTTGTATGAAGGCCAATTCAATCCTGCTTGGCCATAACCTTAAGTCTTGCGCATCATCTACAATACCCTCACTGTCCATCTATGAAAAACACGTATTGCACATGTCAACTAAGTGATGGGTTTAATTAAGTCATGAGGTCTTAGTTTTTAAAAACACAAGTCTCAAAATTTCAAAAGAAATGTTAAACGATCAATTTATGCAAGAACGAAAACTTATCGAATTTGTAACAAGACAACATTTGATTGTACAATACTACATTTAGAATACAACTTAATTTTTGTACAGACTGGTAAAGTATTGCACATATCAACTAATATCATAGCATAACTTCAAGCTTTCGTTACCAAATTTAATGGATATGTTTAACATTTATACTTGTATTTTGTAGCACTTGTGTCCTTTAAACTATTGAAGAGTGTATTTAATTTCTTTATTTTCACTTAGGTAGTCTTTGGAGTTGTTGTATTTTGGTTTTGGAGGAGTACAATTCAATTTAGACTTGTTGAGATTGTTCGTTCACTCTTGTTTATGTTGAAAAGTTCTTTGGAAACTTGGAAAATTTGTTCTGGTGTCGACATTAGTTTTCCTGGAGGTTGACACCACCTTGTTGCCTTACTCTTAGTGTCTTTGCTGGTTTATAGGGTTGACGTCACGGGTCCTAGGGTCGACCCTTGTCTATTGCTGTGTTTTGGGTGTTGCTACTGAAATATAGGGTCGACACCACTGCTTCCTAGGGTCGACCCTCGTCTGCTGCACACATTAGTGTCTCAACTTTTCTTTTTAAGGGTCGACACCACTGTCTTGAGGATCGACCCCTGTAAGCTATTTTCAGAAATTTTGGTTTGGTTTTGGGCCCAAGTTTTAGGGGTTTTGACTTATTCTTTTCATTGACTTTAGAGCTATTATTCTACCACTATAAATAGACCCTAAACACACTTTTCTCATTCATTTCTCTCTCTCTCTCCACTTTAAATCGTGAATCCCTCTCTCTCTCTTAGAAACTTAACTTTTCTTACATAGATCTCTAGATCTACTTGGTTAGAGACATCTTCTCACCTTGGTCCTTTGAGAAAGATTATAGATCTCATCAAGAGTTTTCTTTTGATCCAAGAGTTTCGTGGTTTCATCGACTTTGAATTTTTTTTGAATTCTCCTCTTCGCTTCAAGAGGTAAGGTCTATTTCCTTAATTCAACAGGAGTTCATTAGTGTATTTGTGGTATATTTTGAGATGTAGATCTTGTGGTTCTTAGTTGCTTTTGGGGTATATTTTGTGGGTTAAAGGTTTATACAAATTGGGGGTTGTTTGGTTATGATTTTGCTATTAAATCTATTTTTGGTAAACAAACTTGCATTTGATTTTCTAAAAGAGAAAAAGCCCAATTTGTAGGAAAACCCTAAATGATATTGTTTTGGGAGTTGGATTGATTTTGGTAAATGGTTTGGTTAGAAAGAGATGGGAAGAAAATGGTTGTGGGATTTTGAAAATAAGGGTTGTTACTCTTTTGGAAAATATATCTATATTGTTATCTTTTCATTATTACATTAGAGATAACTGTTTTGGCTATCGGTGGAGGATAACATTGTCGTGTGTTAGAAATTGCATGTGGATTAGGCAATCTGAAATCATTCATATCATGGAGCATGTAATGGATAATATATTGGACCACACATATTGTGCTATTGGAAAAAGGTAAATAAAGTGGTAAAGCTATGAAGGGGTGTTAAAGCAGAATCAAGTTGACATGTGTGTCCATAGTGAAAGACATAAACCAGTGCGGTAGGTGTTGAGCCTTCCGGTTAGCACTGGTTAAAATAACCGTGTGACTTGTATAGTTGCTCGTATGAACACTAGCCTTAAAGATTTATCCATTTTATTGATTACTGTTTTAGCTTGAAATGATGTTTTAGAAATAGGTTTTAGCAATGTATTTGTTGTTGTTTAGCGATGTATTCGCATTTCATTTAGTAATGTATTTGCTAGTTGGTATTGAGATACCTTGATCAATTTTTGGAAAGGGATTTTATATCAAACGGATGATTTGAACTCGGAAAACGTTTTGATTAAACTTAAGGTTTTGCTAATTAGAAAGAAAGGATTTTGTTGAGAAATCAAATGGATTTGAAAATGCATTTGGGCTTATTGTATATATGTTTGCATCATGATCAGTTATGCTGGTGGAGCATATTTAGTTTTTGAAATATTCTCTAGTAGGCTTTATGCTCACCCTATGTGGCTGAAAATGTTTTCCAGGTGTACATGTGTGGATATGGATTGAGACGTAAAGCTGTGTTCAAAACTGTGTAAGGTGGTTCTATTATTTGTAGGTCAAGGGCCATTTATGTTTTTTTATTGGTTGTGTGCCATTCTTGTAAGGGTTACACCCTTATGTATGATGTAAGCCTCAGGGCGTTCAATTTAATTTATAACATTTGTGTATGTTTTTAGTTGCAGAACATCCATTCAACTTAGATGTTGTATCTAGGAATATATAAAATCGGACAAACACATGTATTGAGTGACTATATTATATTCATTTGCATGAGAGTTGTTATCTATTGCTTATCGTTGGGTGGTTTATTCACGTGAGCTGGACCATATAAATCCGGGCGTGACAACTTAGTATCAGATCTAACCGGGTTTGAAAACATTGGGCTCGCAGGAAGTGGTTAGCCATAATGGATTTATCATGCGCAGTGAGGACATTTGTATATTGTGTGCTATATGATAACATGCTTATGTGTTGCATTTTATGTGGGCATGGGGTTGAGACTCATGGATATTATTCAGTGTCTAGTTGACTGACTTGGAGGTCTTATTGAAAGTGCGCTTGATCAACCTTGTTTCTAACGAGAATTCTAAGGAAGCGTTGGAACGAATAACTATCTTTGTAGGTTTAGCTCGATTATGTGTTATGTGTTATGTAGTAGCTAATGTGTGAGTTGATTGGAGTCTAAATGCGATTGTTTGAGTATTTGCTTATATGATGGTACTGTGTTAGTATTTCGGTGAATGGTACTTGTGTTATGTATCCTAGGTTACATGTTTTCTTTTTAATAGAGATATGTTAGGCGGTGGTAGCAAACGTTGAGTGGGCACCTCTGCGCGTGCCATATAAGTGATATGTTGTGCGTCTAATGCTAAAGTGTATGAGATATTGTTGAGAATACCATTTGATGTATGCTAAATTTGTTATGTTTGTTTTTATTAGGATGTCTAGGCGATGATGTGATGACTTTCCTCCTTCCACACAAGAAGAGTTGATGAAACAATTTTTGGAGTTACGCCAAGGTACTACACCTTTGGCATAATTTAAGACATGGTTTACCAATCTGTCTAGGTTCGCTCCGGAGTTGGTGGAAATCGAGGAGCTCTGATGTGCGGAGTTTGAGAGTAAGTTATATGATGATATTCAATGAAGGATTACTGGGCCTTGGCATAGGAATTATAGTACACTTGTAGAAGCGGCGGCTTATGTAGAGGCCGTAGTCCTAGTCATGGGACAGAGTGGGAATGGGGCCACTTCGGCAACTCCTATAGCTGAGGGTTGTGGTAGACTTAGTAAGAACCAAAGGAGAAAGGAAGGTTGTTGCCTCAACTAATAATTGTACCAACGGGGTCATCTAGACAACCGGGACTTGGGGCGATTGAGTGCTCACAGAGGGAGCAATCATTGGAATCCTTACTAGTTCAGACTTTGAACCAGTCACGTATTCAGGGATCGCATGTTTGTTATGAATGTAATCAACCGAATGTAAACATCCCATTTTGACCGTCCTTAAGATTTGGGCACCTTACGCTGAACACTCGATGATGAAATGTTATGCTATACAATTGTTCGATTTCTTCAGCAAAAGGCTTTGATTTTTGAGCTTCAGAACGTAAACCTTGCACTCCTTTTGGACCAAAACCTAAATTTTTCTAGCTTAGCCACTCAGAGACCCACTGGCCAACAAGTGGCCGTCAAGCATTTTTGTTTGGCCGACCGTCCCTTTTCATGGTCGGCTGGCCATGTTTCCCGATAAATAGATATTTTTGGCTGCCAGCTATCTCCATATGCATGTCTTGCACCAGCTATCTCATTAAAGAGATTTTCGACATGAGGACCTATTCTTCTATAAATACATGACCTCCCCTCATGGGTTGGGGTTAGAAAAATTCTCCAAGTGCCTATAGCTTGCTCAACACACTACCTCTCTCTCTCTCTCTCTCTCTCTCTCTTGCAATATACATACACTTCCTAAGCCTAAACTTGAGGCCTTTTGCTGAGATTCTTGAACCCACATTTCAGCTCTTGAGAGTGTTCAACTTGTGGTTTGTGAACTAAAGAGCATTCTCTCTTTGAAAGAGGTAAACTTTGAGCTTTTATACCATATTTTCTATATCTTTTCTTTGTTTGTTCATACTGTTTTTCAGAGTTTTTTTAAGCTCAAAAATGTGATTTTAAGTCACAAAAAAGAGGAGGGGTTAGCCACCCTTCCTTAGGCATGTTGATTGTTTGAAACCCCTTGGCTTTAGCCCATTCTTGCTCACTTTTTCCACCTCAAAAACTCAATTTTCAGCACTGTTTTTGTGTTGTTTCAGTGATGTTTTGTGTGTTAAATTATGCTTTAAATACCATAAATGTGTTGTTGTAAGTCCTTATGGATATAACTTTCAATCCATTTGAGTTTATAGTTTTTTTTTATATTTTTTTATAGCTTTCATACATGTTCTTATCATTGTAATCATCTCTGCAACCTCCATCCATTCTTTGTTTATTTTGATAAAGAGTTGAATCAAACAAAAGATTGATGTTCAAGGTATAAGAAAGAGACCTCTTGTACTTAATAGTTTAATCTCTTCGGAGGTTCATTACCAAGGCATTACATTTCTCTTATGCTAAGCACAATCTCTTGTTTAATAATTCTCTTTATCACTTTTGGACTTAGTGGACGTAATTATCACTCTTGGACAAAAAAGAAAGAAAAGATAAGAAATGGAAAGGTAATGTAAAAATAAGCTAATAAAATTGGAGTAAAAAGGTAAAAAGGTAATAAAATTAAGTTGGGTTCAATCAGACGTTATATTGAACCCATTGCGTCGTGGACCATTGCATACTTTTTAGTGATGTTCAATGATTCATGAAGCAATGTCTACCCCTTTCCTTGAGGTAACTCCATAATAGGGAGGATGTGTCGTTGGTCTTTCATTTCCTTTTAGTGAGCTTTTATTCTATCGATTCTAAGATCATCATGCAACAAACTTGTGATAATTGATGATTTGTGAACCGAATCTACTCCTTCTTTGATCATCTTCATGATAGGGAAGGGCAGAGATGATAAACATATCCTGGAAATACTCTGTTTTTGCTTTGTTTCAGCTCTGTTACAGCAGGGTAATCCTAGAAAATAGTGGCCAACCGACTACCATTCTGTACGGCCGACCACTTTTTAAGGTCGGCCGGCCACTTATTTTGTACAGGTAGTGGCATTTTTGTGGCAGAACAAAGCAGAACCTGAGGCTAAAA
This sequence comes from Camellia japonica, assembly GCA_030407325.1. Taxonomy (NCBI): domain Eukaryota; kingdom Viridiplantae; phylum Streptophyta; class Magnoliopsida; order Ericales; family Theaceae; genus Camellia; species Camellia japonica. The sequence goes on from JAPPVO010000017.1 coordinate 86,609,269, forward strand.
CAAAATAAATTTCTGACTGCAAACAGAGCAAATTCTGGTTGCAAATAGAGAGGTTTCTAAGAGGATGTTCTCGGTTGTGTACGTGCGGCTCCTCACTTCCCGTTCGATTAAATTAGCGCTTTAATATTAGTATGTTGTAATTAATTAGTTGGCTTCATTCGAATTTGTAATAACTAGTTAATTTAGTTAATTCATTTGGTGTTGTAATAATTAGTTAATTAGGACATTCATTCGGACCTTCTTGTGCGATGACAAATTTGTAACACTTGTAATATGTGTATGTCTTCCAACTCCTATTTTTTTCTCCCTTTTATTTATATGCTTATCGTGGTAGCATCATATTTTTTCATATCATTACCATGTGTTGTATCCATTTTTGCATGCATTGGGTTCGGTTTATCATTCTAACATTGTTGTCACGTCTTACTTACTTGAATACATGCATTACCGCATGCGTTGAGTTGATCCATATAACATATTAAACCGAACCTAGTAGTTGCATTTTGTATGTGTTGCATTAGTCATTTGTATATTAGAGCATACATTTTTCTAATTATTTTCTTTCTTTTGGCTTACCTCGGCTGAGTACTAGGTGAGCATTTATTGTTTTAGCATATTACATGTGTGTTCGTATTGCCATATCAAGCATACTACCATGAGGCTAAGTGCTTATTTGGAATAACTCTTTGAATGTCGGTAGATGAAGGTTATTTTACTTGCATTGGGGATGATTTTGATCAAATGTATATACAAGCTCATTATTTTCCTTTTGAGTTGTGTACATTCAAAAACCTTTTCAAAAAAAAAAATCGCATAAATCAAGTCATTTTCAAAGCAAACGAAATAGTCTATACTTGTGTGCCTCACATAGTAAGTTAGCATTAAATAATCAGAACAAGAGCATATAATGTTGATAAGAATCATATCATGATTAGTAGAGGCCGATCTTTGATCGGGTGAGGGGAGTGCTCAATTCATGACCTTCTCCTCTCATGCCTAAGGTCCCAAGTCAAGACACTTTGGTATGACGGACAAGTGGTCTTTGACAAGAGTTACGGGTTTCCTAAATTTTTCCAAAAATATTTAGATGGCGACTCTGAAATCTAGCAATGTAGTCCATTTTTGGCATCTTTGATGATAAATGGATTTTCTAAAAATTGTCGAATTTGGACTCTCATTTGTTTCTTGTGTTTCACATTGCATTTGTAAAACCAGATTCAGAACTATGAGAGTCCAAACTGTAGAGTTATTGTATCCAAGGAAACTAAACCCCTTCGAGGAGCATGAAAAACTAGCTACACCGGGTCATACTAGGCATTTTTGTACGCAAAAGAGGACTTCTTTGGATAATCTGCAATCTAGTTGGGTTCAACCTTATCCATCCAGGTAGGGGTGATATCGCTACCAGAACCGAGTAGGCCAAACTTTGAGGGTAATTGAAGGGTCGAACTTCAATCCGAGTAAGAAGATGCGTGTTTGTTTCAAATGTGGCTAGCTGGGTTACATCTATAGCTCTTGTCATTGGCGTCATAGTTCAGGGATTGTTTTGGGGGTTGAGGATAACCTGTCTCGGCAATGAAGATAAGAATGTGATGGTGGTGTTGGAGGAGGGATAGTTGTTTTTGACAGTTAGTTTTGAGTATCTTGTTTTGAGAACTGGAGGGTAAACGGTTGTAATTATTATGTGATCGTTTTGTTTTGTAACCGATACGATGTGGACTGTTGAAAGATTATGAATTTTGTTTATGTATGTATACATGGTGGGTTGTTTATTTTGATAAGTTGGATATGTTATAATTTTGAGTTTTTCTTAATGTGATGAGTATTTTGAGGGTCGCTATGATTAGTTAGAATATTGCAAGGGTGAAGTTGTACTAGTCAGTATATTCGGTTTGGTTAATGTTGGTTTATGTTAGAGGTATAAGTTTTAATTTATTGCGGTGGAAGTTTCTTGGGAAGTAAGAGGGTTGTGTCTTGTAGTGACAGGAAGAGTGTTGTGTTTGTTGGTCAAGGTTCGGGATGACGGTGAGGAGGTGATTGTTTTCGGATGTGGGCCATATTTTGGCTCGAATAGTATTATAGGTTGGTTGAGAGGGTAGTAGGGAATGTAAAGTTGTGACTTTGGTGGAAGGAGGTTGAGAACTTCTTTTGTTTATATGTGGAGTTAGGATAGTATGACTTTGAAGGCCTTGTAAGCATTGTGTATATGTGTTGGGGTTTGGTCCAGGGTAATTATTTAGTACGTATTAGCAACTGGTAGTTTGACCAGGGGACTTAGTGTTTTGGTTGTACTCATATAATGAGTGATGAGATAGAATGTGGATTAAAGAGTTTACTTATTGGTCACTGATGGATGGAGGTGTTTTGTTTGCTTGTTTGCTTGTTGTTCGGTTTGGGTTGTTATGTAGTGTCGGTGGCGTTGTAGCGTGGTAGGCTTTTGGGAGTTAGTTTGGTACGAGAAAATAAATATGTGAAACTCGTTGTTGTGAACTTGGTCGGGATTGTGAATACATGGACAAAGTGAGGGCATTAGTGTTGAGATAACCCATTTGGGGTTAAGGGTGAGATGTTGTGCAGCAAGTAATGGGTTTTGCTTGCATAGTGTGAACCGGTATATGGTTGGGGGTTGTTCGATGATGTATCGAAGGGATTGGTCATGGGACTATCCTAGGAGGTTGCCTTGGTGTAGTAATAATGTGTTGTTAAGAGTGGTCAAATGTTCAATAGTGCTGTGTCACTTTTGGTGCGCTCCATCATAGTTGTTTTGACCTTATCGGTCATTGTGTGCGTGGTGTGAAATGTTGGTGTATGCATCGACTTGAGGGTTTCTTAGATACAGAACTGTTCTTAGATTTCTTCTTCAAAATTTCTTCAGGTAGTGGATTTGGTTCTTCTTCAAAGAAATCAATCACAGATGGAATTCCTTCAGATAACATATTGATGCTAAAAAGCACACACTCCGAAATAGCCTCTGTATGCATATTAGATACGTATTGGATATGAATACGCATTCGATATGACGGGATATGTATCAGATACGACAGAGAATTATCCCTTTTTTTTTTTTAATTTTTTTTTTGAATTCGGATACGTTTGGGGATACACGAGGATAATTCAAGGATACGTTTAGGATACTTTTGGGACACGGCAGGAAAAAAAATAATTTTAAAAACTTGTAATGGGGTCAAAATGTAAATTAACAAACGTAATCTAAAATAAAAAATAAAAAATAAAACAAACAAACCCTAGCTCAGTCGTCTCTGTCGCTCGCTCTCGCTCTCTCGCTCTCTCTTGCTTGCTCGTTCTCACTCTCTCACTTTTCTGTCTGTGTCACTCGATCTCAGTCCCTCTCTCGCTCGATCTCACTCACTCTCTGTCTGTGTCTCTCCGTCTCACTCAAGAACTAGAGCTTGGTAGTGAGATGGCAGTGGAGACAGTGGTTGGATTATCTAAGCCAGCTGAAACTTGCTATGAGACAGATCAAAGCACTGAGCAGCCTACCAAACTGAAAAAATCTAAGACTAAACTGGATTCTTCAAAAAATACTGATTCAGCTGCAGTGAAGATGGTGAAAAAAAAGAAAACAAAGTTTGCAGAATATCTACAAATGAAAACCCAACATGATCGTGTATCTGCCGAGGCAGATTTGTATTTGGAAAAAAAACTTGCTAAGAAACTCAAGGTTAAAGAGGGGAATTTACGGGGTGGTGACGATGACATCAATTTGTTAATTGAAGGAATTCCGTCTGTTCTTGATTCCTTTGAGACTGAAGACAGTCTAGTTGAGATGCCACTCGAAAAAGTTCTTGCGAAGGCACCTCAGTTGGATAGAAATACAAAATATGTAGCCCCACACCTGAGATCTCGTGTGGCAAAGGAATCAGAAGAGTTCTCTCAAATTCGTAGAAGGGTACGAGGTATGTAGATTGAGTTTTGCATTGAAGTTTGGCATATCATGTTATTACCATCAGATTCTGCAATATTTGCAATGCATTTTCTTAATAAAATTTAACATGCTCCAGGACTTCTGAATAGGATGTCTGAATCGAATGTAGAATCAGTTACCAGAGAAATCTCCACTATCTTTCGTGTAAGCCTATTTCCTTTGCACAGCCTGATGTTTATTATTTTTCTCTTGAATGTTAGTCTTCTATATGAAGCTTGGATACTTCGAAAGGGGAGATGTATTTGTATCGGATACTTATGGGATACCAATACTCCTTGATACACGCAGATATATATCGGATACTTCTTAATTAATTTTTCCTGAATTTTAGAGTATCATATACTTAATTTTGAAGTCCCGGATACTCGAAGTTATATGTTACTTGTAATACTTTGTTTAGTTCTATTATAAGAGGAATACAGTGAGAGTTAAAAGTAAGGGTAAACTATCAATAGGTCTTAATAGTTAGACTTAATTATCATAAAATCCTATTGAAAATAAGTCATAATAAAATTGTTGGTAAAGATAATTTTTTGCGACGATTTTTTGCATATCATTAAAAATTGACAATTAATGACTTTTTTTTGGTCATGTTTTTTATAAATTATCGCTAAAATTTGCAATTACTGACATCTTTTTGTGACGAATTTTTAAACTGACGTTGAAAGTTGAAAATAAGTGACTTTTTTGTGTCAAAATTTTCAAAATGTCGTTGAAAATTTACCGTTAGTGACAATTTCTAATAGTGTTTGATAAAAATGCCATTAATTATTATAGGACCTATTAGACAATAAGTCCACCTATTAGGATCTAAACGTTAGTCCCCCTTAAAGTAGTAGAATTTGTCAAATTGATGTATCCTTATTGTCTCTCTCGCTCTCTCACTCTCATGTTTCTTCTTTCGGTTCTCGTTCTTTTTTTGGTGTTGGCATGTAAGGATGCTGTTTAATTTGCATTTGCATTTGCATTTGTATTTGCATTTGCATTTGCATTTGCTTTTGCTTTTAGTTTTGGATGTTTTATGAATGTTTGAAGACTCTTAGCTTAATAGGAATCCCTCTCTTTATTTATTAATTTGCTTAAGGTTTTATTTTCATGCATATTACATTATCGAAATTATAAAAAAATAATTTTTTTTTCACAAACGTATCTCCGCCGTACCTGTGTATCTTACTTTTTTAGATTTTGGCGTATCGCCGTATCCGTATCCCTGTATCACCGTATCCTGTTTCTATATCTGTATCCGTACTTCCTAGTCTATATATATGTTAACTTTTCATAGAAATTGGTAGGTTTAGTCCTAATATAACTAAATACCCTTTATAAGTTGTAAATAAAAAATTAAGAAAAAAGAAAGGATCTGGTGAATGTTGGATGTCAGGATGGAGTCATTTCCCCTAGGCCCTAGGGGACACCCCAGTGGCTTTAGGTCACATTCCCCTAACAAAAAGACTCAAGTTCGATTTTCCTTGCCTTACCTTTAAAAAAAATGTCAGGATGGAGTCATCACAAGATACATCTTCTAGACTTTTTAGTGAGTCATTAGTACTGCAGCTACTTTTATAATAGATTTTAAATGGAGTCATCATGGATACATCTTATTTCTGAGTTTATTTGGTTATTTAAAAGACCTACATAGCTAAGATTGTTGGCGTCATCTATTCTGTTTGCCTTGTGAACTCTGAGACATGTCCAGATGAAACTTGGTGCTCTGCGGTCTTGCATAGTGTAGTGGGCGTATGCTTGCAGAATTCCAGTTGCCCCATAGTCAAATATTTATTGTGTTATTTTTAACATGTTCTTGTTGAATATGTCTTGTTTATTGCTGACGTAGTATTCTCTACCAGTCAATCTGCATTGGTTGATCCTGTATTGAAGTTTCAACCTTTTAATTTTCCCGATTTGCAGTCTGTTGCTCGCGATGCTGGTTCTAAGCTTATTACTGAAGAAGTTTTGGCATCGTGTTCTGGAGGTCCTCATGGAAATGAACAGTTAAGTGTTCATTTTATTTTTTACACCTTAAGTTGTACTCCCTTTTCGCGCTCTCTTGATCAAGTTCACATCTAAGTAAAACTTATACTGAAGACTAAGATAGAAGAACTTTCTAAATGATAATTAAAGAAGATTTATAGATTAATCACCGTGTATTCATTATTGTCTTTACATTATAAATTTGAACTCTCTTATGCTAAATATATTTAGTATATATGCATTGGGAACAAATTTGCTATGCATCATCATAACAGATCCAACTTGTACTGGAAATTTCTTTTCTAATTTGTTTTAGCTCTACAAGGCCATAATTGGAAAACTTCCAATTATTTGGGGAGGTGGTTTGTCTTGGTAAATTTTGCTTGTGTGAAAATCAGATTTGTGATGCTTACTTTCTTTGTTGCCAATGAAACAGTAAATTTTAGAAAGACTTTTAGTGGATAGTATGAGGCCTTTAAACTAGTTTAAATAATATTATTTTTCTCTTAAAGTTTGCACATATTTAAGGGTATAAATGTTTTTTATTTTAAACCATTGGCAAAGGAACTTACGTAATAATTTTTGTTTTGGTTATCTATCTTGAGATTCCTGTGATCTTGTGTTGATCTTTTTTCTCTATCCTTAGTTGGATCCTGAAAATGCTTTTCACTTTTGAATTTGTCCATCTTAGAAATTTCAACGTGAACCTCAATAACCAAATCTTGCCACCCAACAACTCTGAAAGAAACAGGATCTTTCTGCTGATGTAGATTTAAGTATTCGGATAATTGTGTCAATTTTTCTTTAGATTTGTGTATAATACTGCATCTAATAATTTTTAGTGCATGTCTTCTCGCGGTAAGGTGGTTTGGAATCCAATAGTACCCAAAAAGCATAGTTGTTGTGTTGAAATTATTTTTATAGAATTGTTGTAAATGTGTTTTAAAAAGCGAACCAAATTCTGTATGATTGTAAGAATGGAAATATCAATTTTCCCTAGTGCAATGTGGCTTGTGGCTTGGGAAATAGGGTATCTTTTTTATGCGGCTTTCCCTTAAAATGCTTGAAATACATGCTACATTTTATTATCATCTCTTTCCTATGAAGCACAGACATGGACATGGAACACGACAATTTCCAAAAAATAGGGACACGGACACGGCGGGGGACACAGCGATTTTTTTTTAATTTTTTATTTATATATATTTTTATGTGTTATGTAGATTCATATTACATTCATCCTAAATCAAAATTAACAAACAATAAGATAGTAACATTAATTCAATAAATATAACCACTACATTTAAACAAATTAATAGATCATCCATTCACAACGAAGTCATAACAAACGATAACTAGAACTAAGACGAGAAGGGGAAAACATTCAATATCCAACAATATTCTTCACAAAAACACTAAATAAGAGAGGCAAAATAAATAAATAAAAAATAAAAAAATAGCCCCTCTGTGTCCCATGCTGTGTCCCCGCCGTGTCCCCTACAAAAAAATCATTAAATTAAAGGGACACGCCATCTGGCGTGTCCCACACGTGTCCCTGGCATGTCCCCGTGTCCCCGGTGTGTCCACGTGTCGGACATCACCACGGCACTGATGTTGGAGTGTCCATGCTTCATAGTCTCTTCCTTAGGTTGCACATAACTTTCTTTTTGTTAAATCTGATAGATTTCCGTGCCATTTGTGTTGTACAATTTGATTTTGAGCCATGCCCATTTTCTTTCTAGTGTATTTGTTATTCTCTTCATATGTCTGTATTCTCAATTGATATTTTTGTCCTTATATCTATGTGAAGGTATGCTGCTATTTTCGCCGCTTTTGTTGCAGGCATGGCTTCTTTGGTTGGGATTGACTTCGGTGCAAAGCTTTTGGCTTCCCTAGCTAAATGTTTTGAGGTGCTTCATTTTTTGAATAAGATTTCTATTATTTTGCTACATGAAGTATTTACCTTTCCAACAATCAATTTTGAGATTCAGGCAGTCCAGGGGGAACCATCGCGGCTCGTCTCTTATTGAGAATCCATGCATCCCTATATTAGTGTACGGACAGCTATCTCTCAGGCATAGTTTTAGGTTCAGCATCAATGAAAAAAACAAAAACTAACAACGTATCTTCACATGCCAAGAACAATGAGATCACCCCTTTCATTCTTGGGTGACAAAGGGATCATACAATTCATGCCTTTCTTTTTTTCCATGCCTTTCCTGGAGGTCTAGAGAAAGCTGCAATGAATAGGATTTCACTAATCCTTTTTTTTTTTTTTTTCCCAAAAGGAAGAGCGTGAAATTCTTTTACCTTTGCACACCCCTCTGGTGCCTCTTCTATGTAAATATATATATATATATATATAATAAATAAAATAGCGTAGGCCATTTTTGAAGGCTCACACAATTGTGTGAATATAAGCCGTTTGTTCTGGAACTTTCAGAAAATTACTGAAAATGACCTCTTTTTTTTGTTTGTTTGTTTTTTCTTGCCCCCCCCCAAGGATGAATACCTAGAAGAAGACAATCTTTCTCTGCGAAATCTGACACTTCTACTGTGTTATTTATACATTTCTGGAGTTTGCTCGAGGTGAGTAACTTCTATCATTGTGACCTCGACTGTGCTAGAAATGATAGTATACAAGCAAATTATGAAATTTTCCTTGTTGTAAAAAGCGAAGTTTTAAACGGCTAAAGGCTTGCCTCGATGCTCACCTTGAGGCGAGGCTAAGGAAAAATGTCTCAAGGCTTTGATTTCTAGGCTTTACTCCCCAAAGGCTTGCACCCACAGTCTGAGACATGTGCATTAGGTGCGTCTTGTATGCCTTTTGCGCATAAGCATATGAGGAGTACGCATATGGAGAGTTTGTCTTAGGGTCTTGTTAAACTTACTCTAGTAGGTGGTTTAAACATAAAAAATAAAAAATAAACAAGAACCCCTTTCACAACTATATTCTATAGGAAAAATTAAGTAAATGACCAATCAAGAAAAAACAAAGTTAACGCTGAGGGAGAAGCTCAATCACTAAAGCTAAGAATACAAATTTCACTTTCAATAAAGCAAAGCTTCCTTCTCTGCAGTGAACCTTAAGCATAAAAGTATTTACACCTTTATATTTAATTTTGATGTATTTATTTATTGTTCTAAAATATTTATTAAATATAAAAATTCAGAATTTGAAATGCTTACGTCTCACCCCATGAGGGGTAAAACACCTCACATTACGCATTCGCTTTTAAAAACTTTGGTCAAAAGCATGTCCCGGAACTCCCTTTCAAAGTGGGTTTTCCGTTGTGACTATCTCTTTGTATGTTGTTATTGCAGTACGGCTTATTGAAATTTTCAAATGCATGCTAATAAGCCTGAACCTAGCAGAACCTGGATAGTGCTGTCAATACCACTCTAGCACTTTGCATAATTTGGGGTTCAGGAGTACTGTAATTACCAAACCCTGTGGCCAGAAAAGCGATAGTGTTACCACAATACTGCAAATGAAATCCATTTTCATGCTTCTGATTAGCATTGGTTGTTTGAGCAATTGAGTTATTCCCTTTTTCAACAAAATGACCACAGCACTTCACAGCATGATCAGGCAATATGGCAACTGCTGGATTGTCACAAAGTTAGGATAATTGTATCAGCTGAATTTTCGTGATTGATCTTGCTTCTTTTTATTTATTTTTAGTTGCTTTGCCATTATACGTCTTTACCTGCGAATGATCACTAAGATACCATTACTTTCGGTTACTGTGTCATTTAGCTTTGTGTCTTAAATATTTATAGCAACCCCATTATGCTAAACAAGCAGTTCCATTGTTGATCTTTTTCAGTGATTTGATATATGACTTCATGATTATGCTGAGCAAGAGGTTGATGGAGATAGATGCTTCTACTATCTTGACAATTCTACAGTGTAAGCCACTTAAATAATTGGTCCTGGTTTCTCTCTGACTTCTTTTATTAAAAAGGAAAAAGGAAAAAGGAAAAAGGAAAAAGGAAAAAGGAAAAAAGAACGAAGAAATAGAAGTATGTGGTTTCCATGAGTTTGTGTGTATTTGGATGTTAATTTTCAATTGGTTGCACTTTAAATACTTACCTTTTAATTTTGTTTACAACCACAAATTACCCGCACTTGGCTGTTTCGTTTCTTTTCTTTTCTTTTCTTTTCTTTTTTTAACTGAATGAACTGTCCGTCCCACATTGACTTCTTATAGTATCATTAGATTAATATTGAGTAATGTCAAAACATGCCATTGCTAGTGTAGTAGAGCAGCAATTTGTGTTTTAACGTTAATTGCTTTTGCCTGAGCAGGCTGTGGGATGAATCTAAGAGGTGATGACCCTGCTGCCATGAAAGATTTTGTTCTGAGTGTGCAGAATAGGGCAAATGAGTTGAAGGCCTCTTCTGGAAACGGCCTAGCAAATACAAGTAGCAAAAGGGTATGCGTGCATGAATATATGAGATATTTTTTCTATTGTTCACTTGTTTGTTCTTCTTGTCTGCAACTTGCTTACTCCATAATCCTCACAGATGGAGTTCATGCTTGAAACCATATTCGATATCAAGAACAACAAAAGGAGGGCAAAAGAGGATACTCCGCAGCATACACGGATAAAAAAATGGCTACAGAAGGTCTTGCAAATTGATATTTTTTCAGTATTTATGTAATTAATTTGTTGCATGGGATTGTTCCATGAGCTTAAGGCCATCCTGTTGCATTGCAACCCTAAGCTAGCACTGGGCTAGAGTAATGCCATGCACACCTTTTCTATTGCACCACTAATCCACTCTGTGCTGAAGAGGTGCAACATATCTCGGGTATATGTTTGGTAGGAAACTGAATTTACAGCCTTCAGCATGGCTTACCAGCTATGAAGCATGACACTTATGTAAAGTAACTATGACTGTGTTTGACAGATGCCACACATGACACCCCTATCTTAGGGAAGTTATCTTTATTTAGGATATTTGGAAAGAAGACATGGGAACACAATTCTTTGCACCTGCCACAAAGGATATAGCATTAATAATGATAATTGATAAGTTAATGTTATCTGCTTTGAATGAACGAACTAGGTTATAAGAAGGTTACAATTACTGATTACTCTCATTTGGTATTTACCCTTATTATCCATCTTTAAGCTTTTGCAGCATCAAACTGTAATTATGGTCTCTCATTTAAGTTTATCAAACCCATCATTCAAATGCTAACCAATGAAGGGTGTTATTACTTTCTATGCGCATCGTGTCTTGAAGAACCTGATGAGTTGTCAAATCTTTTTTTTTTTTTTTTGACTTGATTGTGTGTTTGCAGCTGAGGGTAGAAGGTATTTTAATTCGAGGGCTCAAATGGAGCAAGCTCGTTGATCCTCACAAGAAAGGCCAGTGGTGGTTGTCTGGGGATATGGCATCCACAACTAGCAATTTTGAAGAGGTTGCGAGCACAATTGACAAGGAGTCCCTCGAAGCCCAGAAACTGCTACAGCTTGCTGCTGTACAGAGAATGAACACAGACGTTAGAAGAGCAATCTTTTGTGTAATAATGAGTGGGGAGGACTATGTTGATGCTTTTGAGAAACTTCTAAGGTTGGATTTGCAAGGGAAGCAGGTAAGCATCATCTGTTTGTCTTCTTGATCTTTATATGGATTGTGGTTTATTTTTACTTGTTTTGCCATCTTCATTACTTATTTTTTGTCTACAGGATAGGGAGATCATGCGAGTGCTCGTGGAGTGTTGTTTACAGGAGCAAATCTTTAACAAGTACTACTCCGTTCTTGCTATCAAGTTATGTAGCCATGATAAAAACCACAAGATCACTTTACAGGTATTACTCTTAGTATTTGGATTGATTCTCTCAGAAATGTTTATTTCATATTGTGCCAAAAAGAAAATGAATTAATTAGAAATCTAAGAAAGGACACAGTATTGCCTAAAGCTTTTTCCTTAAAGCGTTTGCCTATGGCACAGCCGACTTTTCCTTAAAGCTTTTTCCTTTCATTATCTTGCTCGTCTTATTTTTTCTATTTTTTTAATTTATTTTTGCTGCTGATATTACTTAACAGTATTGCCTATGGGACCACTTCAAGGAACTGGAGTCGATGCAGTTGATGAGATCAATGCATCTATCAAAATTTGTTGCAGAAATGGTTACCTCTTTCACCCTCTCTCTAGCAGTCTTGAAGGCCGTTGATTTAAGTGATACAACGCAGCTGACTCCGAAAAGAATAAAGCATTTTGAGATGCTATTCGAGGCCATCTTTGAGCATCCTGATAGCCTTGTTTGGAATGTATTCACTCATATAGCAGCTAGCCTTGAGTATGAATCCCTTCGAAATGGTGTAGAGTTCTTCATCAATAAGTATGTTGTCGGTAATGAAAATTCCCTTGCCAGAAAATTCAAGATTGCAAAGAAAGCATTTACTAATATTAAAGGAGTCCTAATGTGAGTGTGATACATAATTTTATTCTGATTATTGCGGTACTTGGCGGGAGACAACAAATTTTGTAGTTCAAATTAGGGTTTAATTTTTTTTTTTATGAAATCAATTTTGGGTTGTGCTTGACCTATGGAGGTAATTGAATGAATTTGTTTTTTGTGATAGTTTGTCAACAATTTGATTTGTTTTGGATTGTTGAGAGGCTTTTTAGCCTTTCGCAAAACACTAAACACTAGTGATAGGGTGACCACTTTTGCGTATTATATTTGGGTATAATCGGACATTACATTGTACATAGATAAATTGATGAAAGAGAAAAGTTAATTATTTATTAATTTAATTAGTATTTATTATTTTTAATGTAGTGTGTGCTAGTTGATAGAGAATTGATGTTCCACAAGAAACATCTTTCAAATCATTTTCTAAAAAATACAGCATGATAAATCATGATAAAGCTCTAATTGTTTTTTGTAAATAAAGTTATTTCATACTATCGCAAAATAAAGAAGGAAAAAAAAATTCACATGTATATGTTTTTATTTAGTGAGAGAGAGAGAGAGAGAGAGAGAGAGAGAGAGAGAGAGAGAGGTGGTTGGGTGGAGAAATAAGAATGGGTTGGTGTTGGAGGAAACAAGAGGAATGGTGCACGAATAATGGAGGGAGGTTGATGGAGAGATAGTCGGTAGAACCTATTTCTATTCTTCTCCATTTCCTCTTTTGTCGCATTATTTTCCTCTCCTACTTTTGAGTAGATGTAATATTTTAATAATGAAACCTGTTAATCAAGTCTGGATGGGTTTGAAGCATTTGTGTCTGGAGAGGATCTGACCCCTACTCCAGAAAAGGGGTTAGGCAAGCCATAGAGACACCACAATTCCTTCTAGCCAAATGGGGCTTGAGAGAAAAAAGAAATTTCTCACCATCTTTCGATTGATAAATTCCTTACCATCTCTTGTTATCATTTAATTTAAAAGAGGAAAAAGGAAAAATAAATAAATAATTTTAAACATTTTTTAATTGTTTTTTTGGATCATTGCCAAGCAAGTCGAGGGCATTATGGGTCATGGAGGGCTGTATAGTGATCCCGGTTTACCCTCTATTGGTTGTCGTATTTCGAACTCGGTTCCGTGGATGTCTGTTATTGTGTATGTCTCGTTCCGTCCTATAATTCTTTGTATATGAGTTTTAGGATGTGTTGGGCAGGTTTGTAACATGTTGGTTGGGATTAGAAACAAAGTGTTGCTACCTAGTCTTTGGTATCTTCGCTCGAGCGAGACTTTGTCGCTCGAGCGAACTCTGTGTTTTAGTTCTTTCGCTCGAGCCAGGGTTCCTTCGCTCGAGCGTGCGTCTGCGTCTGCGTCTGCGTCTAATTTTGGACCTGAAGGTTGTGTTTCTTGACTCGAGCAAGCTTTCCTTCGCTCGAGCGAGCGAGGACTATGTTTTGGGTTTCTTTGCTCGAGCGAGCTTTTCTTCGCTCGAGCGAGCTCGAGCGTGCTTCTGGGTTGCAGACTTGAAGCTTCGTGTTGTTGGCTCGAGCGAGGCTTTTTGCGCTCGAGCGAGGTTTCTTTGTGTCTGGTCACTCGAGCGACCACTCCTTCGCTCAAGCAAGGCTCGAATATATCAGTTCACAGCAGCAGCAGCTTCTTCTTCACTTTTTCTTCATCTCTTTTACTCAAACCCTAGAACGGTTGCTCCCTCTTTCTCTACATACCTTCTCTCTACAAATACATCTAGTTCTAGGAGCCTTCTACCCTAGCCTCTCTGTCAGAAAGGTAGAGCTTGGTGTGGGCTTCATTTCAATCCGAAAAAGTTGGTATTTGGAGCATCTTGGGTTTTCACCTTCATCTCCTTCAAGTCTCTTCTCTTGAGGTGGGGATACCCTACTCCTTCTTATGAGTTTTGACATAGATTTTAGTCATTCTGTATAAATGGGGGATTTTGAGAATTTTGGGAAGTTAGGGTTTGATTTAAAGTTATAAAAAAAGGAGGGTTTTCAATTGTTAAACTCCATGTGTATGTGAGGCCTTGGAAAACGGTATTATCGTTATTAAATTGATAAAATTGAGCCTTAGGGTTGATATTCGGAACAGGGGGAAAATGCCCTAATCATGTTTGAATAATTAATTTGGGGAAATGTGAAATTGAATTGAAAATCATGAAATTGAGAAATTATGAGATTGAACGGTGTAGTTGGATTGATTAATCACTCACTTATGAAAATGTTGCTAATTTATCTGTGTGATGAATTTATTATTTGTTTAGAGATAACTGCTTTGGGCTATCGGTGGAGGATAGTTTTGATTGTTGTAGACACTGTATGTTGATTAGGAAAAACTGAAACTAATCAAATGTGTTATGTCATTGAATATGACGGTTTAAGTACCACATTAAATATGTGCCTGGATTGATCATTGTATATGATGAACTGTTTAAATACATTGCATATGTATCTTGTTTGGGAGGAGATAGAAGATGTACTCCATGGTTTGGGAGGAGATAGGGGATGTACTCTCAAACTTGTTTGGGAGGAGATAGGGGATGGACTCCATTGATAACTAAGTTGGCCGGAGTGTCTAGAGTGAAAGTCCCGAAATCCTAATTACGTTTGCATAACGTAGATAATTGAAGTATTGAAGTGTTTTAATATGAGTTGTAGTCTCATTTAATTGTTTGGCTAGGTAATGAGCCATGTTTATGAATTTGAATTGGATAAGTAAAGGAAAGTGGAATGTAATATGGACGTATTTGTCATGGAACTGGAAAGTGTTGTAAGTTGGTTTATAAGTGTTAATCATTTATTGAATGCTAATGTTTTAGTTATTTCTCATAATTGGTTTAGTATATCTCTACTGGGCTTTGGCTCACCCTTTATGGGACATTATTTTTAGGTACAGATGGTATGCCACCTCCAAGGACGTAACTTGGGAGGCTTAGAGGCCGAAAGATCTTTTGTTGTTATCTTTTTATATTATATGTAAATCAAGCCAAGTGCTTATTTTGTATAAAGACTTAGAACTCTTCTTTTGTTGAACCCAAGTGTTGACTTGGAAAGTTGTAAGCCCGTAGGGCATTTATATGCTCTGATGAATGGAAACATGTTTTATTCTCTTATGTTTATGAATGTCATGAATGTTGGGTTTATATGCTTTGTTTTGAGGGCGTTACAGGCTGTATATTAGCCACTGTAAAAGACCATTAATCCTCTCTACATGCAGTAGTATAGACGTGTAACTTCCCATGTCTAATGGAGACAAAAGCTCCAGCCACAAGAACCTTAAATTGCCAATGTAAAACCTATCATACCACCAAACCCACAAAACATGCACATCTTTCCCATTTTCACTCACCTGAATTGATCAAAAGCGACACATTCGGTGATAGTTTTTGACTACAACTTTCAATACATAAAAGTTAGTCCACAAACTATGAAAAGATCCAAACTACTCTTTCAACACATAAAAGTTAGTCAACAAACTAAGATAAGATCGAAACTACTAGCTTTAAGCAACAGACATTAAGTTGTAAATGTCTAAATCACCATCTGAAAGTTCATAAGTTCTTAACAAGACAACATAAACAAAGAGGAGATGTCAGTTTCAAACCTTCATATTACTGGCTTGCATTCATCTTATAGCCTGCCCATTTGTGATCGCTTAAGGGCAACACAGTGGCACCATTAAGAGATTTCATGTTATGCGTACTAGGGTAAACCACAATATTCTCGTGAGTTAAGGTATTCATTGTACTTGCCCTAGGGACAGAACTAGGGGAAGAATATGAGAGGCCATGGCCCTTCTGTTTTTGTGAAAAATATGATTTGTCATAGCATTGTAAAACATATCTCATTTTATACATAAAATGGCCCCTAGTATAAAAAATACATATCTCATTTTTCTCTTATCTTGCACTCTATTTTTATTTTGCACCAAAAAAACTTCATCCTATTAGAAATTACTTCTATGGTATTTGAATTTTTTTTTTGTGCATATACATAATTTATATATTATATTGTACATACATGCGTGCATATATATATGGTGAAAATTTTTTATTTGTCTTTTCGCCTCTTCGGTGATGAAATCCGAGTTCCGTCCCTGCTCGCCCCAACAACTGTCTCATTGTTTGAGTCCATAGATGAATTAGTACAACCTTCTGAATGTGAAGGTGAAGACACACCATCACTAGGAGAGGAAGTGGTCGAAGGAAATGGATCATGCAAAGAGGCATACATGAAGTCAGGTGAAGGAGAATATCTGCATTTCTTTGCATTGGTATTTGCATCTGAAGATGGGTTAGGAACTAAACCAGTGCTAAGCAAATTACATTACAAATCTAGAAATTTAAAACATGTGAATTCGTCTATTTTACTCAAGAAAAATCTAAGACACTAATGAGTATGCAAATCATATTCTAGCATAAAAGGACATGCAAAGCATGGTAGGAAATCATGAACCATGCTCATAGAATAAAACTATACTAAAACAAAGAAGTATGCAACTTTTACTAGAGATCTAGAAATAAAAGAAAACATAATTGTGCAAATATTAATTGTGGGGATATATCTTCTGAGCACCAACACGTGGCAAGGCGACACCGACGTGTCAGCCGAGGTGCCACGTGTCCTGGTCGTTGTGCCGAGATGATCTCGGAGAGGCCGAGGTTATCTCCGAAGATATCGGAATCCGAGATAATTGGATAAGGGACAAGAGTCTAAGGATGAAGAAAGACTTCAGGATGGATAAGGATAACACTCTTAGGGAGTCTATCCTTATCTCTTGAGGAGTCCAAAGTAAGTACAAAATTGGAGTCCATAGAAGTCATGCTTCTAGTGGGACTGGGATTGAGTAAACTATAAAAGAGAGGCACCCCCGTGGGTCTAAGGTACACAATTTTATGCTTTGAGTAGTGAGTTTAGCACTTGATTATCTTTGAGAGATATACTGACTTGATCGTTGGAGAGCCCCTGGGTGGAAGAACCACCGTCGGAGCCTTCTCTTTCTGTGCAGGACAGCAGGGTGCCATCTATTCTGCCAGTGTTCTATAGCTAAATTACCAAATGGGCAGTGTGATCGGAAAATCACCCACACAATTTGGCGCCGTCTGTGGGAAAGAAAGAAATAGATGCCAGTAACGCACAGAAAGAAAAGATTGGGGACGGACTCCCGCTGGGAGCGAAAGACCTATTGACCTCGATGTCGAAGGAAACAACCGCAACACAGAAACTCGTGACCAGAATCACGGGGCGAAAGACGTCGGCCAGGAAGGACACTTCAAAGAAGGCGGATCAGAGCAGATACTACAACGAAGACAACCTCCAGGTATGGAGGGACAGGTGCTACGGAGGGATGAAGAGGTAAAAAGATGGCAGACAAGTTGGCAGACCTACAATCGGTCGTCAACTTCATGATGCAAAACAACGTCATGCAGCCGCCATACCCACTGCACGAACACCAATGCCAGCAACCAATGCCCAGAAGCAAGGGCAGAAAACAATTCCTGAAGCCCCTCAGCACACTAAGTGGGAGGCACTCTCACCGGCCTTCCAGGGAAGTCGACGAGAGGAGCGAGAAGAGAAGAGTCCCAAAAGACATATCACACAAAGGACGCAGAACCCAAGAAACATCGGCATGTTCAAGGGCAGCGTTATGCTTTGACACAACTCATGGGAGAGATCGAAAAGGGCCCACCACGAGGCCGAGAGCAGTATGCCGAAGAAACTGAAGTCAGCAGATAGCCGAGCTCCTGGACGGAGCAAAGAAGACTTGAGAAACTACCTCAAGAGGAAGCAACAGAATGGAGAAGCTGAGGTAACCTCACCCGACAAGCCAAGGACACCATTCTCGGTAGAATTGGACAAGTTCCAGGCACCAAAGAGATTCAGTATGCCGAGGTTTCAAATATATGATGGTAAGTCAGACCCTAACTTTCATGTTGGATTATACTTGAACTCAATGGCATTATATAGCGGAAACGAGCCGTTGCTCTGCAAAGTGTTCCTCTCATCCTTTGGGGAGATTGCATCAGATTGGTTCCACAAGCTCCCAAAGGGAAGCGTGAAGACTTGGGAAAGCCTGGCCGAGATGTTTGTGGCCAGATTCGTGACAAACAAGTTGTAGCCATTGAGGGTGGACGCATTGATGGCTCTGAAGATCAGCAAGGATGAAGGCCTTAGGGCCTATGCAAAAAGGTACTATGAGGTGTTCAACCGAATACCCGAATGCAACCAGGAGGTGACAGTCGTGTCTTTCAAGAATGGCCTGAAAGATGATTGTCCATTACGGAAGTCCTTGGCAAAGACATTGCCGAAAAGCATGGAGGAGCTCATGGCAAGAATCGAGAAGTATGCCAGAGCCGAGGAAGATACATCGGGGAATAAGAGATAAAACAAGAAAGAACCAACGGCTCGCCGAAGCGAGGCCGAGGTAACAACGGGTTCAACAAACAAGAAACGGAATTGAGGGCCAAAAGGCAGTGACGACTGTGTTCCGAATCCCGGTCCACAAAGTCCTGGATCAAATCCGAAACCAACCCTATTTCAGAGCACCGGCAAAGGCCCCAGGAGAATACATGGGAAGGAACGTTGGTAGGCGTTGTGCTTACCACAATGAAGAGGGCACCCAACAGGGCTGCAGAGCCCTAAGAGCACACTTAGAGGACTTAGTGAGACAAGGCCATCTGAGAGACCTTGTCGATGAAGCCAGGACAAGAGAGGAACAGGCAAGATTGCCTCAAGCACCAGCAGCCCCGCCTCCCCAACAGCAACCACAGGCAGGGGGACCACGGGTGGTTAATGTGATCCACTCAAGGGTCAACGAGAACGAAGTCAGAGGAGAGACCCAGAGGGTAAGGCATTTACAGCATGTCTACCAAGTCGGGGAAAAGAGACATCGGCCAGAGGAGTGCCAAGGACCGATGATAGCTTTTACTGAAGCCGACCTAGAGATGGTCCAACATCCGCATAATGATGCCTTGGTAGTATCCCTCCAGGTTGGGGAGTGCCAAGTGAAGCGCATCTTGATTGATCAAGGCAGCTCTTGCGACATCATGTACGTTAGATGTTACAAGGAGCTGGGCCTTCACCCAGATGACATGGAAGGATCCAATGGCCCGATGGTCGGCTTCAATGGAACGCCGACATGGCCACTAGGCGCAACAAGCTTGGAAGTACAAGCTGGCACAAAGAAAATCAAGACGGAATTCATTGTGATTGACACACCCTCACCATACAACATCATCTTGGGAAGGCCATGGTTGCATGCAATGGGGGCAGTTCCCTCAACATTGCATCAACTATTGCGGTTCCCAACAGAGCTTGGGATTGAAGAAATCAGAGGAGATCGACTGCAGGCAAAAACTTGCTCCATGGCAGAAATCAACCTGCAACATCCGAGAACCAGAGAAGGCAGAAATTGAAGACGGGGACATGGAGGTCCTAGACGATATCGGCAAGGAGCCGGCCGAGAAAAGTGAAGAAGCACTAAAGAAAATCCTCGTCCAGGAGGGCGATGAAGAACGCTTTTTTCTTCTCGGCTCAGGCTTAGCAGAAGAAGAGGAAAGAGAGTTGGAAGCTTTTTTGAGAACAAACATTGATGTGTTCGCCTGGACACCATATGAGATGCCTGGCATTGACCCCGAGGTCACATGCCACAAACTGAACGTCGACAGGTCACCAAGCCTGTAATACAGCGAGCCAGAAGACCGACGTTGATGCACGTCGAAGCAGTAGAAGAAGTAGACAGACTTCTGGAGGCCAGGGCCATCAGAGAAGTCATTACCCGACATGGCTATCAAACACTGTGGTAGTAAAGAAAAAAACGGTAAATGGAGGGTCTGTGTAGATTTTACAAGCCTAAACAAAGCTTGTCCCAAAGACAGCTTTCCTCTACCCAAGATCGACCAGTTGGTGGACGCCACATCTGGACATGGAAGGATGAGCTTCCTAGATGCTTATAGGGGGTACCACCAGATAGCCATGTACCCCCGATGAAGAGAAGACAGCGTTTATCACCCCAAAAGGCCTGTACTGTTACAGAGTAATGCCTTTTGGGCTGAAAAACGCAGGAGCAACTTACCAAAGGTTGGTAACCAAGATGTTCAGACACTTGATTGGCCAAACAGTAGAAGTCTACATCGATGACATGGTCGTGAAGACCAAGGAGCCTAGGGTCATCTTTCTGACCTAAAAGAGGTCTTTGAAATCCTCAAAACATATCGGCTCCGACTCAACGCATCAAAGTGCGCGTTTGGAGTTGGATCTGGTAAGTTCTTGGGGTACCTGGTGACAAGAAGGGGCATTGAGGCCAGCCCAGATCAGATCAAGGCCATCCTAGATTTACAGAGCCCAACATCGGCAAAACAGGTACAGATGCTTACCAGAAGGGCCGCAGCCCTAAACAGGTTCATAAGCCGAAGCTCAGACAAATGTAAACCTTTTTTCAACCTGGTGAAGAAAGCCACGGATTTCCTCTGGACAGAGGAATGTGAGGCCGCGTTGGCCGACCTAAAGAAGTATCTGACTACGGCTCCAGTCCTTTCAACACCTGGACCTAGGGAAGAGTTGTTTTTGTACTTAGCAGTTTCAAAACACGCAGTAAGCGCGGTGTTAGTCCGAGAAGAAAAATGGGAGCAAAAGGCTGTTTACTATGTAAGCAAAACCTTGGCCAACGCAGAAACAAGGTATCTACCCTTAGAGAAATTAATGCTAGCCTTAGTAATGGCTTCAAAGAAGTTAAACCATTACTTTCAGGCGCACAAGATTGTAGTGCTAACAGAGCACCCTTTGAAACCCTTGTTACAACAAGGAGACTTAACTGGAAGGATAGCAAGATGGGCAGTGGCCTTGGGCCAGTACGACCTGGAGTTCAGGCCGAGAACAGCAATTAAGGGCCAAGTTTTGGCCGACTTCGTGGCCAGTTCACCCCAAATCCAACGAACATCGGGCTCCGTTGAGCCAAGATGAACGTTGTCCCAGCAAGCAAGGAGAAGCCAGCCAAAGGCAAAAGAACAAAGGAAGGAAAAACTCAGACCCTTTTGTCGACTGACTGTTCAAACCGACAAGGAGCGGGGGCAAGTACTACTGATATCTCCAGATGGAGAAATAATAGAACAGTCCATCCGTTTGGGGTTCAAGGCCTCAAACAATGAAGCAGAATACGAAGCATTAATTGCAGGGCTAAATGGCAGCAGCAGCAGAAGCAGATGAGGTAATAGTTTTTTGTGATTCACAGCTTATTGTTAACCAGTCAACAGGAGAATTTGCAGCCAGAGACGAAAGGATGTCGGCATATGCAAAAGAGGTCATCAGATTGGCAGCCTTATTTCAGAACTGCCGACTACTCCAAGTAAGCCGAGATGATAACAGCCACGCCGACGCGTTGGCCAACCTGGCAAGTTCAATACAGACTGGAAAAACAAGGACAATAATGATTGACTATATGTCGGGCCCGAGCATAGAACCACGAACACAGAGCAGGAAGCAATGTGTGTGGACATGGGACCAAGCTGGATGGATGCAATTGTTGCATTCCTGAAAGAAGGAAAGCTCAAGAAAACCGCAAGAGGACACAAAGTTAGATTGAATCGGCCAGATTCAGTCTGACAGCAGACGGAACATCTCTACAGAAGGTCCTTCACTGGACCCCTTTTAAGGTGCGTACACCTTTTACAAGTTGAGATTTTTATATGAAATTCGTGAAGGAAGTTTGTGGAAGCCACGTTGGGGGCAGATCACTAGCTCACAGGCCATTACCCAGGGTATTGGTGGCCCTACATGCAAAAAGATGTAGAAGCATACGTGAAGAGTGCGAACAATGCCAAAGGTTGCACTTTGATACACCAGCCAGCTGCGACCTGAATCCAGTATCCAGCCCTTGGCGTTTGCCCAATGGGGCATGGATCTTGTTGGCCAACTTCCCCAGGCAACTGGGCAGAGAAAATACTTGCTGGTAGCAAACAGATTACTTCACGAAGTGGTTAGAGGCAGAACCTCTTGCCAAAATCCGAGATGTGGATGTCAAGAACTTTATATGGAGAAAATCATCACCAGATTTGGGATTCCAAGAGCAATAGTTGCCGACAACGGAACGCAGTTTGACAGAAACTCATCAAGAACTTTGTGCGAATTCAAGATCAAGAATTACTTTTCAACACCAAGTTTTCCCCAAGTATATGGACAAGCTGAAGCATCAACAAAGTATTCTGGATGGAATAAAGAAGAGGCTGCAGGTAGCAAAAGGAAGTGGGTAGATGAATTGCCCAACGTGCTTGGGCCATATCGAACTACGACGGCAAGATCAATAGGAGAATCCCCCTTTGCCATGGCTTATGGCACAGAAGCAGTCATTCCACTGGAAGTCGGCATCCCAGGGATCCGAACCCAGGGAGTTGAGAATGGACTAATGATATACTCTTAGCCCGAGATCTGGATCTTTTGAAGAACGAAGGGAGAAAGCTGCAATTCAGCTCGCAGCCATACCAGCAACAGCTTGCCAGAGCTTACAACAAGAAGTCAATCCAAGGGATTTCAAGTCGGCAACCTAGTCCTGAGAAAAGTCGTCGGCAACAAGAAGGACCCAGAGAGGGCAAGCTTGGCCCAAACTGGGAAGGACCTACAGAATCACTTCGATATTAGGCAATGGAGCCTATCGGCTTGAAGACAATGAGGGCAAAGCATTACCTAGACCCTGGAACACTTGTTAATTTGAAATTTTTCTATCATTAGATAGCATTGTTTTTTGACCGATGTCATCAATAAAATCTTTTCAGAATTCTTCAACACATGTTGACTGATAAAGATACAAAAAATTGTTTCTGGAAGACATGAATATGAGAACCCAAGTGGAACTCAGGTTCATATTGGGGGCGGAAAGAATACAAAGACACTTAACACTTGTTGAAATTTGTAGCAATTTATAAGTTGAAGTTAAACCGAGATTATTCGTTATCTTCACTTGTTGAAATTTGTAGCAATTTACAAGTTGAAGTTAAGCCGAGATTATTCCTTATCTTCACTTGTTGAAATTTGTAGCAATTTACAAGTTGAAGTTAAGCCGAGATTATTCCTTATCTTCACTTGTTGAAATTTGTAGCAATTTACAAGTTGAAGTTAAGCCGAGATTATTCCTTATCTTCACTTGTTGAAATTTATAGCAATTTACAAGTTGAAGTTAAGCTGAGGTTATTCCTTATCTTCACTTGTTGAAATTTGTAGCAATTTACAAGTTGAAGTTAAGCTGAGGTTGAAGGTGAAAGCTAAGATCATTGTTTTACAGTCGTTGAGACTTGAGAAAAGTAAGTTAAACTTAAAACAGTATATGTTTTACACTTGTTAAAATTTATGAAAAATTTACAGGTCAAGTTCTTGCCGAGGTAAATCATCAGTGGTGATAGCCGAGGTATGTAACCCCGAGAAGATTACACAAAGTGGGAGGAGTTTATAAGACATGCAGAATATTCTAAGTATAGAATCACACAGAAGCAACCAAGAGAAAATAAAGATTGAAGCATTCAGAGAAAACAGTTGTAGTTTTTCACAAAAGAGGGTACAATCAAAGAGTAACTGTTCAGAAGACGGCACATCGACCATATAAAAAGCTTGCAAAGTACAAAAGAAACGAAAGAAAGACATAGGAATTAAGGTTCCTCAGCATCAACAGCAACTTGGGTCTGGACCTCAGACGATTGTTGTGTAGATACCTCGGCAGCCTTTTCCGCCTCAATCTCGGTGTCGATCTGAGCTAGGGTTTCATCAAGGCTTTTGTCGGCTACAAGAACGTCGGAGGAAGCCTGCTCCGGGGTAAGTTCCTTGGCAACTTCGACACCATCATCGTCCTGAGTTAGGTCCAGGACCTGCTCATTCAAAGAAGGAGACTTAGCCCCAACAACCCCCTTGGATTTCCTAACTAAAGCCTCATCTTCATCCTCATCTTCGTCTTCAGACTCAGCTTCGCCATCAGATTGAGCTGGTGGAGGTGGAGGAAAAGGAAGAGGAATGGCATTGGCCTTTCTCAGAGGCGAATCCTCAGAAACATCAAGCTTTTTGGCAAGGGACATCCAACCAAGGGAGAAACCCCTGTTGCATGCCTCCCTCATTTGTTTTTCATAGGCCTCGGTGACGTCGGCTATGCCTTGATCGTATGCCTTCGCGTCAGCTGCATCGATTTCAGCTTGCTTAGTGGCCAGGGCCTTCTCAAGTTCCTTCTCGGCTTGGGCCGTTTTCTCCTCGGCCTCCCTCTTTTGAGCTTCGACAACTTTTTTGATAGCTTCGGCAGATTCAGCTTTTTCCTCGGCTACCTGTTGGGCTGTAATGGCAGCCTCGGCCTGATCTTCCAGCTTCTTCATTTTTAATTGAAGACTTTTGTTGGTTTTCTGAAGGGCAGTTAACTCCCTTTTCATGTCGGTCAACTTCTCCTTATTTTCAAAAGATTGTATGGAGAAGGAGTGGGCATGCTGCACAGCCTGAAAGAGCATAAAGCGAAAGTTATTACAAAGTTTTACAAGTATGAAAAGATGAAGAAAGACAGGTTACCAAGTAAAGAAACTTACTTAGCGTAGTTTTCGTACTCGCTCATTTCGGCATTCTTTTCAAGATCGCCAGGAAAAAGAAGAGCAGTACTGAGGGCTACGCCGATATTGATGTTGTCAGCACTGTCGCTGGCCATGACAGGCTTATCTTCCAGAGTGATTGCAGGCGCCCAGGGGATATCTGGTTTTTTAGACCCCGAGGTCATCGCAGACGACGACTTCGGCTTCTTTGATTTGGAGGACTCAGAGGGTTGGGCTTCAACAGACCTTTTGGCAGGAACAGAAGAAGTCTTCTCACTCTCAGCCAGTTTGGAAATAGGCAAATTATCCTCAGAGTGAACCTGAGTTACTTTAGTCTTTGGCTGGGCCTTGTTTACTCTTTTTGGCTTTGGTGGGGGCATGGTCTGTGTTGGCTGAGCGTCAACATCGGTAGGGAGGCTGGACAAAAGATCCTTGGCAACTGGTTTTGCGTGACCCATCTTGGCAGTGAGGACCAGACGACGCCGACGTTTTCTTTCTGGTATTGGGATTAAGTATGGAGCCGAAGTTGATGGCTGATCAGCTGGATCAGAGGTTGATCCTTGGTCTGTTCGTGATGTAGATGCAGTCAGTAGAGTTGTGGCAGATGGTGGAGAGAGACTTTTCTTCTTCCTTTTCGGGACGTCAGGCAACGTTGACTTGTATGTTGGGATGAAATTAAGAAGCACAGGCGCTTTACTTTTATGGACTGGAAAGTCCAATAGTTTCTTCAAATCATTGCCAGGAACGTAGGATTGGCGAAAGCTTTTCGGTGGCTTACGAACATCTGCAAGAAGAACAGACATTAGAAATTGAAAAAGTAGAGAGGACTTGAAAAGAAACAACTAAGTGTTGACACTGGGCTCTTACCCTTGCCCTCTTTAATTGATCGAGGAAGAGGGTAGAGATGGGTATCATCGTCTGAGGCAAACTCCCAATTTCCTGAGGTGATGAAGTAGTCATCTCCAGCTCCCTTGTTGGAGTCTGGGAGGTCGGCTACAATTTTGAATTCTGTTGACCTCGGCTTAAGGTAATAAATGTAGCCTTTTTCTTTCAAGTTAAGGGCACACATGGTATAGCAGTACTGGACATCGGCTAAGGTGATCCTAGCGTTTTCCTGCCTAGTTAAGGCTATGATGCCATTGATCACTCGATAAGAATTTATGGCCAACTGCATGGGGTTCAACTTGTAATGGTGAAGGATCTCGCGGAAGAGGGTGTTGAGTGGAAGCTGAAGTCCACACTCAGTGAAAGCTACAATGGGAAAGGGCATCGTATCGTCTGTGGGCATGATGGAATCATAGTCCCCAGCCAACCTCAGATGAACATCGGCAGGAATGGAGAACTCTTGCCTAAAGTATTCAAGTTTGGTCGGGGTGTCTACCCTATGTCTCCACATACCCATAACGTCGGCCTAAATTTAGAGGGCTAGGTTTTTTTTTTTGAAGAAAGATATTTCAGAAGGGTTGCCGAAACCTCGGGTTCAAATCTGGGTAAAGACTGGTAAGGGTTGTTTCAGTTTTCCTAAAGAATTGATAGGCTCTACAGACAAATCCCAAACCTAAATCTATGAAAGCAAAGATTGAAGGCAGAGATCTAAAAAAAAACACAGGAAACAAAAAACCGGAACGAGTTGCAGAATCAAGAACGAAGGTGGGTTATCAAGAGTATAAAGAAAACAAGAAGTCTAGGGCCAAGAACAGTGGCAAAAGTGCAAGAAGTAGTGAACAGTAAGTATGATTCACGGAATTAACAGTTTGAACAAAACAGTAAAAGCAACAAAGGATGAAGAAAATCAACAGAATTGAAAACGAAAGGGACAATGGCTTACTAGAAAAAATGGAGCCGATACGGGGATCGCCAAAATCAGACGACGGTTACAGAAGTATCAGAACGACAGAGCCTCACCAGAAATGAGAAATTAAGGTAGTTGCAGAGCTTAAAATCTGGAGCAATGGCGGATTCAAGAGAAGAAAGCTAGAGAGAGGAAAACTAAGAGAAGTCGAAGTGCAATGTGAAGAGGCGAAAAGAGGGAAAAAACAAGTTTTGTCAAAAACTTGAAACGGTGGCAAAGATAGAGCAATTAATGCCCCTTGAGCAACGTATACGTCAAACGGCGCCTGCAGACACAAGACGGATTTACAGGCGCGTCGCAGGCACGAGCCAATGAGGATACAACGTGTTAGTGAAACAGTTGAAAAATAGTGTATGACAGCTCAAACGCATGAAGGAGTTCATTTGAGTTCTTATTCTTTGAAGAAGACATGTCGGCCTGAAATGAATGATCTCGGCTAAGGAGTTCTTGAGCCGATGTACAGAAAGAAGTACCGATATAGGTTCCATCACCTCGGAATGCCGAGGTAATAGAACCTGGGGGGCAGTTGTGGGGATATATCTTCTGAGTACCAACACGTGGCAAGGCGACGCCGACGTGTCAGCCGAGGTGCCACGTGTCCTGGTCGTTGTGCCGAGATGATCTCGGAGAGGCTGAGGTTATCTCCGAAGATATCGGAATCCGAGATAATTGCATAAGGGACAAGAGTCTAAGGATGAAGAAAGACTTCAGGATGGATAAGGATAACACTCTTAGGGAGTCTATCCTTATCTCTTGAGGAGTCCAAAGTAAGTACAGAATTGGAGTCCATAGAAGTCATGCTTCTAGTGGGACTGGGATTGAGTAAACTATTAAAGAGAGGCACCCCTGTGAGTCTAAGGTACACAATTTTATGCTTTGAGTAGTGAGTTTAGCACTTGATTATCTTTGAGAGATATACTGACTTGATCGTCGGAGAGCCCCCGGGTGGAAGAACCACCGCCGGAGCCTTCTCTTTCTGTGCAGGACAGCAGGGTGCCATCTATTCTGCCAGTATTCTACAGCTGAATTACTAAACGGACAGTGTGATCGGAAAATCACCCACACATTAATGTACAATCATGTATCCCCAGAAAAAAAAAAAACCATACTGAAACAGTGCTATTATGCATTGTAGGTACATAAAAATATTTCCTATTTGTTCTCAATACAAGCAACGAGTACAACAAATTATGTAGTAGACTAAATAGACTTTCAAGGCAAGAATATCATGGCAGCAACAGTGGGCTACAATAAGGTGTACAGTCAAGAATATGTTTTGATGGCACACAACATATATTAATTTAAATAAATTAAAACAGTAGCTTATTCGAATAAATCAATTGAATCTTGAAACATGCAGTTTGCACATATATACAATAATGGTTTCGGTGGTTGGGAAATCAGTAGCATGCATATATATAATATTCCAAGAGTCACTAGGATGTGGGCTATCAAAATTTCTACAGGTGGTTCGGTAAATAAAAACCAAAAGTAATTGAAATCATACATGAATCTATTTGGTCAATTTGATAGAAAATATGTAATATGTTTTAAGATTGTTGTACAAATTAATGTAATGAACTAAAATAAATAGATTCATGATTAATCAAATTAAATTACATGCTAAGAAAATATGTTGGAATTTACAATGATATTGCACAGAAATACACAAAACAATAAAATGGTAAAGAAAGCAAAACCAAAGTCTGTGTAATATCATAGTCTCCTTAAAATAGATTAGCTGCCTCACTGTGGGTGCTGTAGGTATGTCGGCTTCTGTTTCCCAGGATATATCCAAAAAGTATAGAATTGGTGACTAAAAAATAGATTTAGTCGCCAAAAGTGGTTTCCTATTTTTTTTAGTAAATAATTTATTTTTTACATAAATTATATTGAATAAAAATAATTATGTTTATATATATAGTTTTATATTAATATGGCTCAATATACTATATAAACAATATATGTTGCCTATATATTCATGTGGTGTTGTAGTGGCATAGTGGAGAGAGTGTGTTGTTAAAGGTTTAGAATGTGAGAGGTTGGTGGTTCGAAACTTTGGAAGAGCGGAGGGTAATTATTTTTTTTCCTGAAATAAGCTTTTGGCGACTAAAATGTGTGGTCGCCAAAAGCTTGAGTATTGGCGACGAAAAAAATAGTCGGCAAATGTATAAATTTTTTAAAAAATAATTCACTATTGGCGACTAAAAATTTAGTTGCCAAATGTATAATTTAAAAAATATAATTGAGCTTTGGCGACTAAAGTTTTAGTTGCTACAGACTTCGTTTTTGGCGACTAAAAGTTTTTTAGTCGCCAATACCTTCCCCGATCTTGTTTTCGCGACAAAACTGGCGACTAAAAAATTTAGTCAGGGAAACTAAAAAGTCGACTTTTGGCGACTAAAAATGGACTTTGGTGACTAAAAATTTAGTCGCCAAAGGTGCTTTTTCTTGTAGTGATATGACGGTTTAGACCGGCTAACGCAGAAGCACCTTCTAATAGCTTTGGCGAACCGACAATGGAAACACTCCTCACACAGGAAGAAAAATTATAGGCAGAAGCAAATTGATTGTATATATTCTGGAAGCAAAAAATCTATGTCTATAACCTAAGAGGTTAGTCTCTATTTATACACCATAGGGGAGAGAGGAGAAGCCTCCAGCCATTAGGTTGGTGGACCACTAAACAGTCCAAGCCCAAGTCTTAAGCCTCAATTTTTTGCATAACCAACTTGGACCATAGTCTTGGCCCAAGCCCATCCTTGAAACATCCATAACTCCCTTCCTTTGGAAAATTTGGATGCCCCAAAGGGCTCGTGCCCTTATCAAAATCTTGAGGTTTAAATACCTATCAAAGTTTTCCTCTACAATCAATGTGGGATTGTGTAGCTTGTTTTTCATGCTCCTTTCGGATATGATTAGCTCTACAGTTCAGACTCCCATGGTTTTGAATCTAATTTCACAAGTGCAATGTGAAATAGATAAACACTAATGAGTCCAAATTCGGCAAATCTTTTGAAAAATTGATTTTGAATCAAAATGCCAAAAATGGATTGCATTACCAGATTTCAAAGTCGCCACCTAAATGTTTTTGAAAAATTTAGGAAATCCAAGACTCATGCCAAAGGCTACTTATCCGTCATCACCAAAGTGTCTTGGCTCGGGAACTTAGGTATGAGAGGGGAAGGTTATGAATTGAGCACCCCATTCACCAGATCAAAGATCGGCCTCTACTAATCGTGATGTGATTCTTATGTACATTATATGCTCTTGTTTCGATTTATTAGGCTATTTTTACTAGGCGATGCACACAAATATAGACTAATTTGTAAAAATTGGAACACTTTGATTTCATGTTTGTTTTTGAAAATTATTTTGAATAAGTGCCACTTAAAAAAGTGGGCTCCTATGTACATTAATAACACTATCCCAAGTTAAGCAATTAGCCTTCATCCACAGGCATTCAAATAGGTATATCACTTAAGCACTTAGCCTCATGAAAAACATGCTTGTCATGACAACACTCGCACGCATGCAATATGCTAAAGCAATAATTGCTTACTTCAATATCCGAGGCTAGCCAAAAGAAAGGAAATGGTAATGCATGAACCTACAAATGCAAAATGACTAATGTAACGCATGCAATATGCAATTATAGGTTCGGTTACTAGTATGGCATGTGAATCAATTTGATAGCATGAGGTTTAAGCACGCTTTCAAAGAAGTAATAAACAACAATGTTTGTTGGAATGATGAACCGAGCCTTTATGTATGCAAGATAAATGGATGTAAATCATGGAAAATGCTAAATGAAATATGATATAACATGTTATCTATCATAAGTGGGTAAATAAAAGGGAGAAAGAATGGGGATTTGAAAGACATACACGCATTATTACATATTTGCCCTTGCACAAGAGGGTTCGAATAAATGTCCTAGCTAATTCAGCTAATAATTACAACGCCACAAATTAACTAACTATTCTAGCTAATTAATTAAGTACAACACAAACTTAACTAGTTATTCTAACTAGTTAATTAATTACAAAACATTAACTAGCTATGCTAACTAATTAATACAAATTAGAATTAAGCTAACTAAATAGTTACCATACAGAATTTTAATTAACTAAGTAATTAATTATTACGCATGCATTACTTTAGGTACAACATACTACTATTAAACATAATTTAAACGGGCCTCGAGAAGCGAGGAATGGCTCAAGCATAAATGCGAATTTTCACCCGAAAATGTCCTTTGTTTGGCTGCCAAAATGCTTCTATTTTGCAGTCAGAAAATGAAACTGTTTTGCCTCAGCCACTTCTTTGCTTTGCAAGGAAAAAGACACTACCTGGCTAAAAGAGGTGGCCGGTCGGCCAAAAGAAGTGGTCGGCCGTACAGAAAGGTGGCCGGCTGGCCACTAGTTTTTGTTACTGCCTTGCTGCAATAGACATGAAACCAAGCACAAACAGAGTATTTTCAGGGGATGTTTGTCCACCCTGCCTCTCCTTATCATCAAACAGATCAAAAGAGGGGTAGGCTTGATTCGGAAACCATCAATCGACGCAAAATCATTGTGTGATAGTTTATGAATCAAGGGACAAAACTCAATAAATGATAATGAAAGACCTATAAACCTCCTCTCTATCATGGAATTGATCAAGGAAAGTGGTAGACCTTGAATCTTGAGCCATTATCATCACTAGTGAGTATGAAATGCTTCAAGACTTAATGGGTTCAATTAACTTCCGATTGAACCCAAACCATTTTATTATCTTATTCCATTTTAGTCCCATTTTATTACCTTTCCATTCCTTAGTCATTTTAGTTCGAAAATGAGAATTAAGTCCACTAAAAAGAGGGAAGCGTCAAACGAGAAGTTGTTTTGGGTATGAGAGAGATGTAATGTCCTGGTAATGAACCTCCGAAGAGATTAAACCATTGAACATAGAAGGGTCTTATTCTCAAGCTTAAACAACACTCGGTTGAAACAATCCTCAAAGAAACAAAAAAAAAAAGCCAAGAAAAGAGGGAGAGTGTAGAGATGATTATGAGTGAATACTGTTAGATAATGTCTCAATGGGACCACATAATTAAATGTGGTGTTATCATTTATAAGAAGCCTACAATTTAAGTGATTCAATTTATTAATAGGCTTAAGGGATATGTGTTATGGACCTAATGTGTAGATACTAGTTGTATAATTTCTATTTCTATGAGGGGCAGAAATAGAAATTAAAACATATTGGTTAAAGTTGGTTTTTATTCCTTTTGAACTCCACAACCTTTCAGTTTTTGAAAACCAATAATAGAAATTAAAACCAATAATGGTTAAAGTTGGTTTTCATTCCTTTTGAACTTCCCACAACCTTTCAGTTTTGAAAACCAATTACAACCTTTAAAAGGTTATGGTCCCTATTCTTCCCAAGTGGAAAAAAGAACACTGCCATTTTTCTAAATCCTCTCAAGGAGAAACATAAGGCACCAAAGGGGAAAGTATTAGAAGGCAATAACATAATCAATAACAAAGAGTTATTGATAATCACGCTTTCCGTTTAACTGTTCATCAATGGATTCAGGTATGTCATTTTGTCTTGATTTCTTGATAATACACATGGTAAATGATCCGAAGTGTAAGGTTTATGTCTGAAATTTATGTTAACAATTGGTATCAGAGCCAGCATATCATGTGTCTTATCAGAATTGATATGCTTTATTCATTCTATTTAGTTTCCTGGAATCAGATTTGAATTTTCTTATGGATGTAAAATTCCCTGTTTTTTTTTTCTGTTTTGTTCTGTGAAAATGGCACTGTTTTCTGGAATTGTAAAATGATTCGGTGGGCAGTTTTTTTTTCTCTCAAATGGATGAACATCATGTATTTATATATATATAGATATATCTTGCGATTTGATCGATTTAATTTTGAACATCATAAAAAAAAAAACCTATTTGTTGTTTTGGACCCGTCAATTCTATTTATATATGTATGTATATAATTGGGATGCTGCAGATTATATAACATATACGGGGTCACAAATTTAGAAATCTTTAAATTTAATGTAATTTCATACGTCGTCTACAGAAATTTAATTTTCTAACATTCTCAATATAAGTCAATTCAAACAAGATGTCACAAAAGTGATCTCTCTTGTCTAGATTGTTTTATATGGAATGTTGTGATGTTCATGTCTGTGTATCTCATGCGGGTATTTATCGGTCCAAAGACATGATTAAGACTTGGCAGAATTACACACACATTTTGTGGTGATAAACATGTGCCAATTGTCAAGAAAAGCTAATGTGAATAATAAATCCATCAAAAGATAGATTTGTTATTTGACATAACTTATTGTCAATGTTTGATCATTACAACAAGAATACCACTTACAGTTAATATCACTACCCAAAGGCTTGGTATTAATGTTGTGCTAGGTATCTTGAGTGTTGTCATACTATGGCCGCAGATTTTGTAGCATGTTATGAGGCATCAAACCAAGGGATATGGCTGCGGAATTTTGTCACTAGGTTGTGTATTTTGGAAGGCACTGAAAGACCACTTAAGTTATATTGTGACAATAAGTCTGCAGTTTTATATTCCAATAACAACAGGAGCTCGACAAAATCAAAGCATATTGATATCAAGTTCCTAGTTGTAAAAGAAAGAGTGCAGAGTGGACAGATTTCCATAGAGCACATTGGGACAAACTCCATGATAGCGGATCCACTTACGAAGGGACTACCACCCAAGGTCTTTCGTGAGCACACTGCTCAGATGGGTGTTGTTCTATTTGAGAACATTCTGGTTTAGTGGGAGTTTGTATTTATATTACTGCTTTATGTCAGCCTTGAGTTTTATCTATGTAATTAGATTAATTTCTGCAGAAATGAATATTCAGTTTATTATGCTCTGTTACGTATTGTGAAGTATTGATCTCAATAAAGTTAAGTAGGACCAGTTGGAAATAGGCATGTATGGATCACATCACATGTAATTTCCATGCTACGCATCCATGATTGATCTATGTCATTTAGCTGTATTAGTATACGTGACCATTGGTGGGTCGAGTTACGATTGATGTAACGAAGACCGCTTTGATTCTATATTAATATAGTTAATGGACAAGATTGTTTGGATACCCTCAAGTTATGATAGCAAATTTCTGAGCTCACTAAAGTTAAACACATTTTTCAGGATACATATGTGGTCCAGTGGGAGATTGTTAGATAATGTCTCAATGGGACCACATAATTAAATGTGGTGTTATCATTTATAAGAAGCCTACAATTTAAGTGATTCAATTTAGTTAATAGGCTTAAGGGTATATGTGTTATGGACCTAATGTGTAGATACTAGTTGTATAATTTCTATTTCTATGAGGGGCAGAAATAGAAATTAAAACATATTGGTTAAAGTTGGTTTTCATTCATTTTGAACTTCCACAACCTTTCAGTTTTGAAAACCAATAAATAGAAATTAAAACCAATAATGGTTAAAGTTGGTTTTCATTCCTTTTGAACTTCCACAACCTTTCAGTTTTGAAAACCAATTACAACCTTTAAAAGGTTATGGTCCCTATTCATTCCCAAGTGGAAAAAAGAACACTGCCATTTTTCTAAATCCTCTCAAGGAGAAACATAAGGCACCAAAGGGGAAAGTATTAGAAGGCAATAACATAATCAATAACAAAGAGTTTATTGATAATCACGCTTCCGTTTAACCGTTCATCAATGGATT
Source organism: Camellia japonica (assembly GCA_030407325.1). NCBI lineage: Eukaryota > Viridiplantae > Streptophyta > Magnoliopsida > Ericales > Theaceae > Camellia > Camellia japonica. The sequence goes on from JAPPVO010000017.1 coordinate 86,643,759, forward strand.
CAGGTATGTCATTTTGTCTTGATTTCTTGATAATACACATGGTAAATGATCCGAAGTGTAAGGTTTATGTTCTAAAATTTATGTTAACAAATACAATTATGAAAAGTATGAAAGAAATATTATCAACTCAAATAGGTTGGTGGCTAAGGCCTAAACTGCCAAACCTATGAGGACCACTATACTACAAGCCTACTATACAAAGCATAAACCAAAAGAACAGCCTAAAATAGTCCTAAAACAGTCAAAAACAGTGCTGAAATTCTAAGAGAAAAGCTTGAAAATTTAGCTAAAATAGTAAGGAAATGAAGCTAGTAAACAAACATAAGGATGGGTGGCTAACCCCTCCATTTTTGGGACTTTAAAACTACATTTGTAGCCTCTGAAAAATCTCTAAAAATCAGTGGTAAAAAATTTAAAAAAAGTTGAAGAGGGGGTGGGAAACACAATGGCAAAAGCTTAGGAGACAAGGTTCAAAGAAGGGTGCTTAACCGCTCTACCTTTAATAACCTTAAACCACAAGTTTCAGCCCATAAAATCAGTGGAAAAATAATCCAACAAACATCAAGTAATGATAGGGAAAAAGTAGTGTAAAGAAGCTAGAAGTTATACCTTTTGAAGATGAGTAACACTTTGAGTTTCAAACCAATAAATTCCCACCCTCAAGAGCTGAAATTCATGCTCAATAACCTTAGCAAAGAGCCCTAAAAAATTGGTTTAGGGAGTCTAGGTAAGGTATGTATAGGTTGCAAGGTAGAGAGAGAGAAATATTTTCCAAGAATTTTTCTTCACAAAATTTTTCTAACCTAAATTCTAGAAGGGGGGTCAAGTATATATAGAAAAATATGTTATTATCTCGGAAATATCAGTATAGACATAGCTGGTGCAGTGCATGCACTTGTGGAGACAGTTGGCACAGCTGTCAATAAAATATCTGTTTTGCCAGAACAACTGGCCGGCCGGCCACTAGGGGGACGGCCGTCCACTAGTTGGCCTGTAGGCCTCTGCGTGGTCAGGGTTGGAAAAATACTATTTTGGTCCAAAAGTGGTGCAAGGTTTTTAGGCTTCTGAGACTCGAAATCGGGGCTTCCTGCAGAAGAAATCAAACATTTGTACAGCGTATAAATTCATCATTGGGTGAACAATTTGTGGCGCTCAAGTCTTAGGGGGTTAAAAATGGGGTGTCTACAGATTGGTAGTTAGGAATGTAAAAATGGTCCGCGGCCCGGGGTGGGCCTAGCCCGTTTAGATCCGTTTGGGCCCGGGCCTAGCCCGAGACTTTGGGCCAGGGCCAGGGCCTGGGCCTGGGCCATCATTTTCAAACCCGATTCGGCCCGGTCCGTGGGCTCGGCCCATCAAGCTGCTTAAGGCCTATTCAAGGCCCAGCCCACCTGAGGCCCAGTGTTTTTTTTAGTGGAAAATAATAAAATTTTGGTAGAAAAAATAAAAAAAACAAAAAAATTTGTTCAGGCTCGCCCAAGCACGCCTCAAGCACAAGCTGAGGCCTAGGCCCACCGGCTCGGCTTGAGGCCCGACCCACCGACCCATCCAAGGCCTGAATATCCCCTGGGCTTGGTTTGGGCCTGGGCCTAATTTTCTAGTTCGTTGGCCAAACCGACTAGGCCCGAATTTTGGCTGGAGCCCGTGAGGCCTGACATGGGCCGGGTCAGGCTGGGCCAAATTTACACCCCTATTGGTAGTTATACACAATTCCCAATACTTCATTCATGAGACAATCTTTATGAGACAATTTCTCATTCAAATCTTGTTTTTGGTCATTCTTTTTGTGTAAAGACCTTGTTACAAAGAATCTAAACCATTTAATCCCTACCTCAACTAATGGTTGGGACCTACTTTAATTTCACATTAAAGTCACCATGAAACCATTTTTTTTCCACAGAAATGTGGTCGGGTATACGTCGATACCCGCGGGGGCGGGGATGAGGTTGAAAAATTCCACCTGTAGCAAGGTTGGGTGGGGGCAAGAGTGGGGGTGGGATTTTGTAACAACCCTCGTACTGTTAACCGAAAATCACGAATTATATACTGATTATTGCTAAACTGGACTGATAATGACTGATAAGTGAACTGGATTAACTACTGAACTGACTGATTGAAATCGAAACTGAAAAGGGATAAGTTTGTCTATTGAATTGCATATTGCATCTGTTTGATTGATTGCTTATCTGTTTGAACTTATAGGTTTAAACTGCTAATTGAAGGCCTTATCGGCGGCGAATTAGGAATCGTTTAGTGTTTCAGAATCAGTAGAATATTTGTGATTTATGATATATTTATCTGAAAATTGATTAGGAATGATTAAATAGATTAATAAGCTAATTGCAAACTTAAGCTTAATTACCAAATTGCCACCTAGTGGCCCATTATCTCACACTTAGAGACTTGCATACTCTTGACAAAACACATTTGCTCAGCCACTTCTACACTCTTAGCCGACCAAAGAGAGAGGTTAGAGAGAGAGAGAATTGTTTTGTTGAACTTGCTTGGAGATTGCTTGAAATTGAAGTGTAATTGCATAATTAAGCTTGCTAGACTTGAATTGTCACCTTAGGTAAGTGAATTCACTCTTCTTGTTGTCTTTGAACTTCATCTTGCATAATTCATGCTCCATTGTAGGATTAAACCATGATTTAGTGCAAATATGTTGAATTGGACTCAATTGTTGCATGCATGTAAGCATTGTTGGATTTTGAGTTGAGTCATGTCAATTGTCACATGCATGTTCATATGATTGTAAGAGTCCATGTTTTCATCTTGTTTTTGAAGTATTGAGCTCACTAGAGCATCACATTGAGCCTTGAATTGGTTTGAATGCATGCATGCATACTTGAATGTTGTTCATGATGTTCTTGAAAATTGGTTTGAAAATGAGCTTTAATTGAACACCCTTGGGCCTTGATTTCTTAAATTGAGCTTTAAACGTTATTCTATGTGTTTGGAAGAGTTTTCCAGAAAATGGGCCCAAGAGGATCGAGTTGGGAGCATCAAACTTGAGTTTTGAACTTGGAACACAAACTGGATTTTCCAGATTTTGATGTCCGCTCGAGCGGGATCGTGCTCCCAGCATTTTCTTTGCATTGTTTTACAGTCCGCTCGAGCGGGTTTTCACGCTCGAGCGGTAAAATCGAGCATCCAGTACTTTGCATTGTTCATCAGTCCGCTCGAGCGGGAAGTTGCGCTCGAGCGGCCTTTGTTTGCAGTCCTCGAGCGGGAAAGGCGCTCGAGCGGGACCCTGTTTCACTGAAAATTCTGAAATTGTTTCATGCACATTTTGCATCCTCATCCATTCTAGGCATTCTTAGGCCTAGTTTAAGGCATCTTAATGAGGATTTAGATGTAGAACACACCGAGGAATTAGGATTAATTATTGTACTTCCCGACTGTTAAACTTAGAGTGTGTTCATTTGTTAACTGTTTAGGGTTGGCTCTCGGGGACGCGCTCTAGCTGCTATTAGCCCAATCTCTGTGAGTAACAATTGTGTAAAGATATGTTCAAAATGGTTATATTTTGAATACTGAACTGAACTGTTTATTGAACTGATATTGTTTACTGAATGAATGTATGTCCTTATTCTGAACTGTACTGTGGCATCCTTAGCACTGACTGTTACGTTACAGAGCTCTGTCGGTTCCCTTGTGGAACCATACTGTTTACTGAATGATTGGCCATCATTACTGTTGGGTCTGTTAAGACCCGGTCCTTTTGGACCTACTGTTTATAGGCTATGGATGTACCACATATGACTGATTGACTGAAATACTGAAAGACTGAAATACTGTTTAATGAACTGCTTTCATTACTGTAAGGACATTCATTCATAACCTCTTTACGCTTTATGTTATTCACTGGGCTTTAGCTCACTGTTTATATATATATGTAGGTGCTCAGCACCAGACCAGAGCTAGGAGCGTGGGTTGGTCCCCAGTTTTGTCAAGCCAGCCTATGTGCCTCACTGCGAGGTTCCGAGTTGCCATGTTATGGCTTGGGGTGTTTTTGTGTCCCCATCGGTCTCCTTACTGTTTTGTATACTGTATAGACTCACTGTTTTACTGTACTGTTATCGAGGGTTGTCCCCGTACTGAATGTTTGTAATGATTGTATAGACGTACTGTTTTGAACTGTATGAATGCATAAAAATGTTTTTGGCATACAGATTTCACAGCTCAATGGACACTAGTTATTTACTGTATTGGCTTCCGCCAGGCCCTGTACTCTGTTTACTGTATTACTGTGCAGGCCTTCGGTAATCTCGGATTACTGGCCGGTTACGGTGCTAAACCCATAGGGCCGGGTTTGGGTCGTGACAGAGTGGTATCAGAGCGATACTTAACCACGAGTTATACCGCACACACGTGTCCAAATGAGCTATAGGGTGTCCTAGAAAAGATTAGGGCATCTCATGAATTTGAAAAGTGTGTGCTTATGACTGACTGATATGTTAAAATGTTAAACTGTTTAATTATACAACCTTTATAATGATAACTGTTATAACTGCTTATAGTGAAATGGATAACAACACTGCAAATGAAACTGAACATCATCCTCTGAGGCCAGAATGGCCAGACTTGAACAAATGATGGGACTGATAATTGAAAGACTAGATCAACAACGAACCAACAGCCCCCACCTCCTCCTCCGGTGCAACCGGAACAGAATGTACGAATGTGAATGCTAATGAGGGGGATATTATTGCTCTTACCCAGAAGTTCAGCAATGAAACCGCCATCCTTTCAGGGAGGCCTTGAACCATTGAAGGCTGAAGCTTGGGTACTTGAAACAGAAAAGTTTGAAGTTTTCCGTGCTCCGAAGCAATAAAGTACTGTTAGCAACCTTCACCCTTCAGAAGAAGCAAGAAGGTGGTGGATGTTGACCCGCGATGCAAATACTTGTGACTTGGGCTCAGTTCAAGGAGTCCTTCTTTGAAAAGTATTTTCCCCAGTGCATCAGGGACAGAAAAGTGACTGAGTTTGAACAGCTGAGACAGGGCAAAATGTCTGTTGCCGAGTATGAGAAGAATTTACCGAACTTGCTAGGTATGCACCACACATGGTGGACACCGATTATAAGAAGGCCAGAAGGTTTGAAGGCGGCCTTAGTGTTGCTATACAGGACCGAATAAATTTTGAAAATGCCAACTTATGTGGGTGTTCTCGACCGGGCATTGATGGCCGAGTCGAATATTGCAGCAGTGAAACAATCTGAAACACCAACAACTGAGTGGCAAGGAAAAAGGCAGGGTTTCAAATTTAAGAAAGGCAAGCATAACCCAGCAAACAAGAAACAGAATACGGGGTCAACTAGCCCCAGCCAAGGGAGTGGATTTACTCCACCCTGCTCCATATGTGGCAACAAGCACAAAGGGGTTTGCTATCAGATTTCTGGAGCTTGTTTCAGTGTGGCAAGGTGGGCCACAGAATTAAAGACTGCCCTTCTGCTCCACCAGTTAGTAGTAAAGCTACACCGAGCGCAGCAGCATCAACTGCACCACCAAAACCGAACCCCAAAGCTACCGGGAAAGAGCCTATGAGGCAGGGCCGAGTGTTCGCCCTAGTACCGGGAGACGTGCAAAATACTGAGACTGTTGTGTCAGGTATCCTCTCTATTTGTGCTCAAAATGCATATGTATTGATTGATTCGGGGTCTACACATTCTTATGTGTCGCATGCTTTTTCGCGTAAATTGAATAGACCCTTAGAACCCATGAATTACCTGCTAGCTGTATCATCACCTGTTGGGGGATCCATGACATGTGCATATATGTATCCTGCTTGTGAGATTATTGTTGGGGATATGCATCTGTTTATTGATTTACTGCCATTGAATATTGATCATTTCGATGTAATATTGGGGATGGATTGGTTACAAAAATATCATGCCACTATTGACTGTGTAACAAACAAGTAGTTTTCCGTCCACCGGGTTTGCCTGAATTTGTGTTTAATGGGAGTGGAGTAGTACCTCCTCCGTATCTGATTTCTTCTGTGAAAGCTGTTAAACTGATTAGAAAGGGGTGTAAAGGATATCTGTGTTCTGTACTGACTGTGTCTACTGATGATAGTGTTAAAGCTGATGTGAATTGCATTCCTATAGTTAGAGAATTCCCAGATGTATTTCCAGATGATCTACCAGGAGATTTAATTGACAGGGAGATTGAATTTACTGTTGATGTGATTCCGGGTACACAACCGATATCTAAAGCTCCTTACAGAATGGCTCCAACTGAACTGAAAGAATTGAAAGTACAATTGCAGGAACTGTTAGACAAGAAGTTTATCAGACCCAGTACTTCACCGTGGGGTGCACCTGTTTTGTTTGTAAAGAAGAAAGATGGCTCACTGAGACTGTGCATTGATTACCGTGAATTGAACAAGGTAACTGTAAAGAATAAATATCCATTACCGCGTATTGATGATTTATTTGATCAGTTACAGGGTGCACAAGTGTTTTCCAAAATCGATCTCAGATCGGGGTATCACCAACTGAAAGTTAGACTGGAAGACATTGATAAAACTGCTTTTAGAACGAGGTATGGCCATTATGAATTTTTAGTTATGCCGTTCGGAGTCACGAATGCCCCTGCTGCATTTATGGACCTCATGAACAGAATTTTTAAACCGTACCTTGATGATTTCATTGTGGTATTTATTGATGACATATTGATCTATTCTAAGACTTGAAGAACATGAACACCATCTGAGACTTGCCCTGCAAACCTTAAGAGAACAGAAACTGTATGCTAAACTGTCTAAATGTGAATTTTGGCTTGATCATGTTATGTTTTTGGGGCATGTTGTTAGCAAAGATGGAATTTCTGTTGATCCGCAGAAAATTGAAGCTGTAGTGAACTGGCCTAGACCAACAAATGACGAAGTCCGAAGCTTTTTGGGATTGGCTGGATATTACAGAAGATTTGTCAAAGATTTCTCCAAGATTGCCTTACCACTGACTCAGTTGACACAGAAGGGATATCATTTGACTGGACTGACCAGAGGGAATCAGCATTCCAAGAGTTGAAAACTCGACTTGTAACTGCACCGGTTCTGACTCTACCTTCAGGTACAGATGGTTACACTGTTTTTAGTGATGCTTCTCATAAGGGTTTGGGATGTGTTTTAATGCAGAATGGGAGAGTTATTGCTTATGCTTCCCGACAGTTGAGACCGCATGAAAAGAATTACCCAACCCATGATCTGGAACTTGCTGCAGTGGTTTGCATTGAAAATTTGGCGTCACTATTTGTATGGGCAACATGTGAAGTATATACCGACCACAAGAGTTTGAAATACTTTTTCACCAGAAAGAACTGAATATGAGACAGCGGAGATGGCTTGAACTGATCAAAGATTATGACCTACAGATTTGTACCATCCGGGAAAAGCCAACACCGTTGCCGATGCATTGAGCCGAAAGTCAATTGGGAACTTAGCCTGTTTGCTGACTGGACAGAAGGAGTTGCTTTGTGACCTTGAAAAGTCCGAAATTGAAATTGTTTTGAAAGAACAAGGTGGAACAATAGCTGCCATTACTGCTCAACCGGCCTTGATTGAAGAGATTAAGGAGAAACAGCAACTGGATGATTATTTGAAGAAAATCATCGATGAAAGAAATTCAAAACCGAGACTGGAGTTCAAATTTGAGAACAACGTACTGAAATTTCAAGAAAGACTGTGTGTACCAAATGATACTGAATTGAAGAGAAGAGTTCTGCAAGAAGGCCACAGTTCGAAGTTTTCGATTCACCTGGGGAATACGAAAATGTATCAAGATCTGAAACAGAATTTCTGGTGGCCAGGAATGAAGAAAGAAATCGCTGAATTCGTGTCCAAATGTCTTCATTGCCAACAAGTTAAAGCGGAACACCAGCGACCCGCAGGCTTACTGCAACCCTTACCCATACCAGAGTGGAAATGGGAGCATATCACGATGGATTTTATCGTTGGATTACCTCGCTCCAGGAAAGGTATGGACTCTATTTGGGTTATTGTCGATAGACTGACTAAATCTGCACACTTCCTACCTGTCAAGACAATTTATAATGCAGATAAATTGGCTATTATTTATATTGATGAAATTGTGAGATTGCATGGAGTGCCTGTATCTATTGTATCTGACAGGGATTCGAAGTTCACATCGAGGTTCTGGCAAAGCCTACAGACTGCATTGGGTATTGAATTGAGGCTGAGTAGTGCCTATCATCCTCAGACAGATGGACAGTCAGAAAGGACCATCCAAACTTTAGAGGATCTACTGAGAATGTGTGTTCTTGATTTCCAAGGGAATTGGGAAAGTCATCTACCGTTGGCTGAATTCACTTACAACAACAGTTACCATTCGAGTATTGGAATGGCGCCTTTCGAGGCATTATATGGCAGAAAGTGTAGATCTCCAATTTGCTGGGCAGAAGTTGGAGATGGGCCGTTGCTTGGGCCCGAGATTGTGTATGAAACGACTGAAAAGGTAAAACTGATACAGCAGAGACTGAAAATTGCACAGAGTAGACAGAAAAGTTATGCAGATGTCAGAAGACGGGACAGAGAGTACGAAGTGGGTGATCACGTGTTTGTGAAAGTGACACCAATGAAAGGCCAGACTCGTTTTGGAGTCAAAGGCAAGTTAGCACCAAGATATGTTGGACCGTATCAGATTATTGAGAAAATCAATCCGGTGGCGTATCAAGTTGCGCTCCCTCCTGAAATGGAGCATATGCATAACGTCTTCCACATATCTATGTTGAGAGACTATCTTCGAGATCCGTTTCATGTGATTGAGCCTACTCGGATAGTGTTGAGTGAGGACTACACTTACGAGGAGCGGCCTATACAGATTGTAAACCGGCGGATCAAGAAACTGAGAAACAAAGAGATTCCGCTAGTGAAAGTTGACTGGCAGAACCACGATGGTGTGTATGCCACGTGGGAAAGGGAAGATGACATGGCGAAAAGATATCCTGATTTGTTCCCGCTGAACCCTGTTTTCTTCCAGACTGAAGGTAACTCGAGTTTAGAGGACTAAACTCCTTATAAGGAGGGGAGACTGTAACAACCCTCGTACTGTTAACCGAAAATCACCGAATTATATACTGATTATTGCTAAACTGGACTGATAATGACTGATAAGTGAACTGGATTAACTACTGAACTGACTGATTGAAATCGAAACTGAAAAGGGATAAGTTTGTCTATTGAATTGCATATTGCATCTGTTTGATTGATTGCTTATCTGTTTGAACTTATAGGTTTAAACTGCTAATTGAAGGCCTTATCGGCGGTCGAATTAGGAATCGTTTAGTGTTTCGGAATCAGTAGAATATTTGTGATTTACTGATATATTTATCTGAAAATTGATTAGGAATGATTAAACTAGATTAAAATAAGCTAATTGCAAACTTAAGCTTAATTACCAAATTGCCACCTAGTGGCCCATTATCTCACACCCTTAGAGACTTGCATACTCTTGACCAAAACACATTTGCTCAGCCACTTCTACACTCTTAGCCGACCAAGAGAAGAGGTTAGAGAGAGAGAGAATTGTTTTGTTGAACTTGCTTGGAGATTGCTTGGAAATTGAAGTGTAATTGCATAATTAAGCTTGCTAGACTTGGAATTGTCACCTTAGGTAAGTGAATTCACCATCTTCTTGTTGTCTTTGAACTTCATCTTGCATAATTCATGCTCCATTGTAGGATTAAACCATGATTTAGTGCAAATATGTTGAATTGCGACTCAATTGTTGCATGCATGTAAGCATTGTTGGATTTTGAGTTGAGTCCATGTCAAATTGTCACATGCATGTTCATATGATTGTAAGAGTCCATGTTTTCATCTTATTTTTGAAGTATTGAGCTCACTAGAGCATCACATTGGAGCCTTGAATTGGTTTGAATGCATGCATGTCATACTTGAATGTTGTTCATGCATGTTCTTGAAAATTGGTTTGGAACTGAGCTTAATTGGAACACCCTTGGGCCTTGATTTCTTAAATTGAGCTTTAAAACGCGTTATTCTATGTGTTTGGAAGAGTTTTCCAGAAAATGGGCCCAAGAGGATCGAGTTGGGAGCATCAAACTTGAGTTTTGAACTTGGAACACAAACCTGGATTTTCCAGATTTTTGATGTCCGCTCGAGCGGGGAAATCGTGCTCCCAGCATTTTCTTTGCATTGTTTTACAGTCCGCTCGAGCGGGGGTTTTCACGCTCGAGCGGTAAAATCGAGCATCCAGTATTTTGCATTGTTCATCAGTCCGCTCGAGCGGGGAAGTTGGCGCTCGAGCGGGACCCTTTGTTTGCATGTCCGATCGAGCGGGGAAATGTGCGCTCGAGCGGGACCCTGTTTCACTGAAAAATTCTGAAATTACTTTCATTGCACATCTTTGCATCCTCATCCCATTCTAGGCATTCTTGGGCCTAGTTTAAGGCATCTTAATGAGGATAGATGTAGAACACACCGAGGCATATTAGGAAGTTAATTATTGTACTTCCCCTACTGTTAAACTTAGAGTGTGTTCAATGTGTTAACTGTTTAGGGTTGGCTCTCGGGGACGCGCTCTAGCTGCTACTAGCCCAATCTCTGTGAGTAACGAATGTGTAAAGATATGTTCAAAATGGTTATATTTTGAATACTGAACTGAACTGTTTATTGAACTGATATTGTTTATTGAATGAATGTATGTCCTGTATTCTGAACTGTACTGTGGCATCCTTAGCACTGACTGTTACCGTTACAGAGCTCTGTCGGTTCCCTCGTGGAACCATACTGTTTACTGAATGATTAGCCATCATTACTGTTGGGTCTGTTAAGACCCGGTCCTTTTGGACCTACTGTTTATAGGCTTATGGATGTACCACATATGACTGATTGACTGAAATACTGAAAGACTGAAATACTGTTTAATGAACTGCTTTCATTACTGTAAGGACATTCATTCATAACCTCTTTACGCTTTATGTTATTCACTGGGCTTTAGCTCACTGTTTATATATATATGTAGGTGCTCAGCCACCAGACCGGAGCTAGGAGCGTGGGTTGGTCCCCAGTTTTTGTCAAGCCAGCCTATGTGCCTCACTGCGAGGTTCCGAGTTGCCATGTTATGGCTTGGGGTGTTTTTGTGTCCCTATCGGTCTCCTTACTGTTTTGTATTACTGTATAGACCATCAACTGCGTTACTGTACTATTACCGAGGGGTTTGTTTCCCGTACTGTATGTTTGTAAATGATTGTATAGACCGTACTGTTTGAACTGTATGAATGCATAAAAAATGTTTTTGGCATACAGATTGTCACAGCTCAATGGACACTAGTTATTTACTGTATTGGCTTCCGCCAGGCCCTGTACTCTGTTTTACTGTATTACTGATCGGTAGGCCTTTGGTAATCTCGGATTACTGGCCAGTTACGGTGCTAAACCCATAGGGCCGGGTTTGGGTCGTGACAGATTTGAAAGCGGAGGTAGGGGTGGGAGATGACAAACCCGCCTCAAACCCATCCCGTGGCCATTAGGGATGGCAATTTGAACCTGGCTCAACAAGGACTCGGGCCCCCGATCCCGATTAGAACGGTTTTTCCTCGAAAAATACCCACGATGGGCCCGGGATGGTATTCGAAAATGCATCCCCGATAATGTTCCGGCCGGGGATGGTGATACGTTCCCTGGCCCGGCCCCGGCCCCGGCCCCGGCCCGTCCCCATTTTCCCGAACTGAAATTACTATTATACCCCTATATATATATATAAACTAAACCCTAACATAACACAACCTCACACACACACACACACACAAAGCCTTTGCCTCAGGTTGATTTCTCTGACTATGCCATTTTTAAAACTTTATTCCCACTTTAGGGTGCGTTTTTATCTTTGTTCCCATTATAGGCTAAAATAGCTTTAGCAATGCGGTTTTCCATAAAACGACTTTTGAAAAGCCGTGTTTTGCGATTAAAATTATAATAAAATTTAAACACAGAAAATCGACTTTGGAAAAGCCGGTTTTAATTAAGTTTTAATCAATTTTGAATTAATTAAAAACGATTTTGGTAAAACTTTTTTTACACTAATTTTTTTAATTTATATTTTTAACATAAATATTTTTTGACCAAAAATATTTTTAATATAAAAACGGTTTTAGAAAAACCGTAAAACCGATTTCACAATTTATTTATTTATTTATTTTTTTTTCCGTTTGTTTTCCTATGTGGGAAGGTTGGACTTGGGAACCAAAAGAAGAAAGAGAGAGAAAAAATAATACATAGGGTTGGTTTGGGATATTGGTTGGGTTTTTAGCTTTTTGGTTATTTTAGTCTGGGGTTAAAATGTTTCATTTGGGATATATTTTTTAGCTTTTTGATTTTGTGAGAGAAAAAATGAAATGATTATGGTTTGAACGTGACATTTTGTGTTATTGAACTAAAAAGCCTATTTTGTCTTTTTGTAGTTATTTTAGCCAAAAAGCTCTATTTTAGCTTATACCAAACGAAGGCATAATATTCCAACAAAGACCTATTCTCATCAAGATTCCACGTTCAATTACTTATTATATAAAACATATATTATATATATACACACATTCCTAGATCTTCCAATGTTCCCTTCTTTTCTCTGTCAAGAAAGTTCAAACTTTTCTCGATAAAATCTTGGGTTTTGTGTGTGTGTGTGTGTGTGTGTGTTGTGTTTGGGAAAAGGAGGGGGGGTTGGTGAGGAAGTTCATGGGTGTTGTTGGATGTTGATGTGAGAAATGGCAAGTGTGATAAGCTTAGGGAGGTCTCTGTAAAATTAGAACATTTGACCAAATTATAAGAATTTCGAATTTGAAATTTACAAAAACTTTCTATCATTTTTTGGATCCACATAAATTCAAAAATTTTGGATTGTGTGTGGTGGAGTTTTTGAATTTTGAATTTTGAATTTTGAAAAGAGTTTTGAGTTTTGAAAAGAGTCTCAAATGGTAACTAAATACATAACTCAAAACTTAATTCAAAAATTATTCTCAAAACTCATAACCAAACACATAACTCGAAACTCCACACTATTTTCAAAACTCTACACTCAAATCGTAACCAAATACATAACAAAAATTAAAATATTTAAAAATATTTTTGTAAAATAAAATAAAATATTTAAAATAAAAATTATATAGTTAAAATAAAAATAAAAATTCAATTTTTTAATATTTGAAAAACTACAGCACAAAATGTATGAAATATAGTGCACATTAAAATAAATAAATAAATTTAAATATAAAATATTTATCCTAAAAAAATAAAATTAAGAAAATTTTTAAAAATTTATAAAAAATAAATCCAACAAATTTTAAAAGACAACTTAAAATTCAAAATACAACTTAAAACTCTTTTCAAAACTCATAAACAAATAAATTTTCTCCTTTCAAAACTCAATTCAAAACTCATAACTTAAAACATGACTTCACACTCAAATCATGATTCTGAAAATAATTTTAAAAAACAAAATAAACAATTTTTTTTAAAAAAAAATATAATCTTGAAAAGAGTTTGGTTTTGAGTTTTGAAAATAGTTTTGAATTGAGTTTTGAGTTATGTGTTTGGTTATAAGTTTTGAAATTAATTTTTGAATTGAGTTTTGAGTAATTTTGAGTGGTGTGTTTGGTTATAAAACGGCTTTCCTAAACCTGTTTTTGTATTAAAAAAACTTTTGGTCAAAAATATTTACGTAGAAAATACAAATTTTAAAAAAATTAGTGTAAAAACCGTTTTTAATTAATTCAACATTAATTAAAACTTAATTAAAACCGGTTTTTCCAAAGCCGGTTTTCTATGTTTAAATTTTATTATTATTTTAATCGTAAAACACAGCTTTTAAAAAATCGTTTTCTAGAAAATAGCATTGTTAAAGCCGTTTTACCCTATAATGAGAATAAAGATAAAACCAACCTTAGAGTACGAATAAAGTTTTGAAAATGACATTGTCAGGGAAATAAGCCCACAGTTTACATTCGGACAGTCCAAAAAATCATCTAATCTGTTAAAATTGCATCGATTTGCATTAATTTATATCGTTTTATTCGCTAATCACGAATTAAATTTTAAAATTTATAATTCGCTTTCGAAACCCCTCCACTTCGCTAGAGTTAATGCATATATATTTTTTAACCTCTAATAAAATATCAAAGTAAAAATGAGTATGAGAGAGATTTAAGACGTAAAATTTGTTATAAATTATTAGTTATATATATGAAATATATTATGTAAAATTAGTTTGTATTATATATATATATATATTAAATATTATGCAAATTAGTGTTATATATTATGCAAATGTTTGATAATTGGTTAGAATATTCTTCAATCCACCAATCTATCAAACCGCAATTTGTCAATCTGCCAACCCGCTATTCAGTTTGTAAATTTACTCTCAAACCACCCAAATCACATCGTGCATACCCCTAGTTCCCATTTACAAAGTTTAAAATAAATCTAACCTCAAAATAAAACACTTGCACCAATTAATTGTACATAATTTTAATTGGGGAAAATTAGTCTTAGGTCTCTTTCCCATTTTAAGTAATGAAAGAGATTCACAATATTATTTTATGATATCTAAGGTCCCTCAATCCCAAACCCATATATCATAGAGAAATTTGTGTCTTTCGAATGTTGCTTCATTTTGCTTCTACTGCCCATTTGTATGCATGTATAGAGAGAGAGAGATTAGGGTTTCTTCTACGAAGAAATTTGACTAATTAGGTCACCGGCGACATGGTGGTCGACATTGGTAGCAACATCAGTTGTGAAAAAAAGAGAATAAGATAAGAGAGAGACCTCTGTTTGGCCCTCAAATGGAACTCGACAGAGCCGAACTCACACTCATCGTTATTGTCGTTGTCGCAGGTGTGGCGTTCTATCAACACTAGTTGAGATCTGGCTGGAAAGTCAAGATTTGGTCCAGATATTGTTTAGATCACGCAGGATCTCCTCATCATATTCGAATACAATGTGATTTTGCTGAGGAGGTTTGGAGGGGAAGCTAGGTTGTGTAATCTGTGGGAATGGGGAAGAAATTGCAACTTTGTTGATTGTTGTTTGAGGTACCACTCAACTCCTCACTTTCCCAGTAGTTCACATTGATGGATGGTGGATATGTAATTCAAGCCATTGCTCCCAATGGACTATATTGAATAGGAGGCAAATAAGGGTGTAAAGATGTCAAAACTTGTACTGCATTTTATATGGCAAAGATATAAATTTCTCTGATTGTGATAATTTTTTGTGAATTTTCTCTAGCTGGAGAGAATTTCTCTAGTTTGAACTTAGAGAAATTTTAATTTTCTTTGGTTTAAACCCAGAGAAATTCTCTGTTCAAATTTCTGTGGTAGGTCTTTCTTGTTCAAATTTCTCTGGTATTGGATTTTCTCTGCATTAGCGATTTTTTTAAAAATATCAAAATTTATCTAGAGAGAAACAGAGAATTTCTCTGGGTTTGAAATCTACTTTTCAACTCCAAATTGATTGTTCTTATTGCATTTATGGTTCTGACTTTGAATTTTCTTTGCATTAGCGGTTTTTTCAACAAAATCGAAAATTTTCTCTCTGGAGCCAATGTGTGAACCATGGAACACATTTTGCCTGTGGTTTATGATTTTCAACCATAAAAGATTGTGAGGGGGAATTTCTTTGGGTTGGAGAGGGAGATTTTCTCTGGTTTGAGTGATTTTCTCTGGGGTGGAGGTGAGATTTTCTCTGGTTTTGAAGAATTTCTTTGGGTTGATGTGAATTTCTCTGGTGAGATTTTCTCTATGAATTTTGTTCAAGTTGGAGTTTAAAAAATTAACGATTTTGTTCAAGTTTGGGGATAATGAGAGTAGTGATTGTTTACTCAAAGGTTTTGGGGGTTTATGCAGATTATATGTGAATTTTCAATGGATTTAGTCATTGTGTGAATTTTTTCTGGATTTGGCTATTGTGTGAATTTTCTCTGGATTTAGTCACTGTGTGAATTTTCTCTGGAAAACTCAGGATGTGTTGGTTTCTTTTTGATATTTGGTTGCTTCAGTTTCTCTATTAATTTGTTTACTTGCTCAGATATTGGAAGGGAAAAAAAAAATGAAAAATGTGATTTTGAATGGATTTTGTCTGGTTTGATAATGATTAGGTATATATTGATCTTGAAGTTCCTTTTTGATCAATTTTCTTTGGTTTAGTCAAAACACAAATTTCTCTGGAGAGAAAATCTCTAGGAGGTCCAGAGAAAATCTCTGGGAAGTGCAGAGAAAATCTCTAGGAAGTCCAGAGAAATTCTCTGGGAAGTGTAGAATTTCTTTGGAGAGAAAATCTTAAGAAAGTCCATAGAAATTTACAGAATTTCTTTGAAGAGAATTTCTCTGAATCCTCTGGATCGAATTTTTTCTGGATTGATGTTGAGGGACCTTAGACATTATAAAAATATTGGGTGTCCTTTATGTTATAAAATCTTAATACCAGGGACCTTAAAAAAAAAAAAAATCCCTTTTTAATTGTTACCAAATTTAAAAAAAATAAAAATTTAAAGATGTTGCACATCTCACCATCGTCGGACCTCCGTGAGATAGTCACCGGAGGTTTGCCGGAATGTTCAACAACATTGCTAAAAAATTTGTCGGAGTGTTCTAAATGTCACTGGAAGCCGCCGAAATATCCAAAACGTCGCTGGATGTTAAGAACATCGCTAGAAAGTCACCAAAATTTCCAAAACATTGCCAGGAAAAAAGAATAAATGGAGAAATTAGAACAAAAAATATAACAAAATTTGTTAATATTGACAAACTGAATTTAAAAAAAAAAAAAAAACGTAATAACAAGAAACAACAATAATGGAAAAAATAAGTTATTTTTAAATTTTTGTAGGGTTTAAGAAAAATAATCTGCTATATTGATCAAACTGAAAAACATACTTTGAAAATTATTAACCAAATTGAAAAGCATGTTATGAAACTGCACAAAATTTTACAATTTTAAAGTATGATTCATTTTAGCACTTGAAAAATTGAAATTGAAAATATTTGCAGTTTTCGTTGACTATGACTAAAATTCAAAAATTTTTTTCTCAGAACTTAAAAATTTTCTCCATTAAAAATAGCAAAAGAGAAGTGTTGGCAGAGAAAAAAGAATAAAAACTAAGAGATCGAAGAGAGAGACAGACATAGAGAGAGGATTGTACTTCGGTAACCATTTTTTGTTTAGATTTAGTCGGATTTAATGTAGATATACTTAGATCTATTCTAAATATGAATATTCCAGTGAGTTTTCTTGTGATCTTGGCCAGATCTGAATACATTTGAGTAGATCTATGTCAAGAACATTGCCAAACTCATCTCTTCATCGTCAGTGAGGGCGAAGCAATGAGTCTGTGGTCAATAGTTGCAGGCGAACCCCAATCAATGGTGGTTGTCAGTCATCGATGAGTGTATATTAGAAACAGAAAGAGAAGAAGAAAGGAGCAAAGTATATATCAGAAAGAGGAAGAGGAAGAGGAAGAGGAAGAGGAAGAGAAAGAGAAAAGAAGAAGGCACTGGACTTTTGGCTAAACAGAAAAAGTTGTGTGATTAAACAGAGCTAGCATCATTGAAACAGGAGTTATGGGTAATTTTCCCTTTTTAAAATTAGGGGTTGTGTGGATCATTATAGGATTCATTTTGATGATCTGAATTATTTATTTTATGAGGTATTTAGTGTATATCATTTATGAAAAAAAATTAAATCAATTCAATAATCGTAAACTATTTTATTTTATCATATTTGTCTTCGAAAAAAATGAACGATAGCTATTTTTTAAAATAAACCATTTATTTTTTAAGACAAATGCAATAAAATAAAATAAAAATTATGATTATCGAATCGATTTAATTTTTTTTATATAGATGATATACTGAGAGCTCTATAAATAAACGATTAGGATTATGGAAACATAACTCATGATAGGTCTCATGACCTTGTCAAATTATCTCAAGCTGATATTAAAATTTGAGAGAATCTCAACCTTTTTATTTTTCAGTTTTTTAAGACGTGTACCATCTCTAATTCAACTGTTTAAATTTGGAGATGTTTATGTGCAATTTGATATTTTAAAAAATACTCAATATTATCAAATACATCAAATTTATTTTTTATCAAATGTTTTGGGAAAAAATAAAAGAATTGAAATGTTTAAAATGATTATTGTAAGTTCTACATATGAAATAATTAAAAAAAAATTAGCATCTCCTCTCCATATGTTGAATTTGAAATGGGAAGGTGAAGTTAAATGTCCCATAGATATTTGACTAGTTGGTTTTTGTCATTTCAATTAACATGTAAGAATATGCATCACAATGGAAGATGTTCAGGGTCGTTCAAAAATTTGAACCGCCCGAAGATTCAACCCAAACTCGACCGATCCAAATGAGATACTGACAGTTTCACTAATAACTTGGTCGATTGTGGTTAGAATTTGTGATTTTTCTTCAATTTTCAATCGAATATTGGGTTTAATAGAAAAAAATAGGATAAATTATATTTTATCCCTTTATGTCACGCTTTGGCTTTTAAAGTTTATTTTTTATTTTTTCTCACTTTGACTTTTTATATTTTAAGTTTTTTTCAATTTACTCTTAAAGCTAAATTTTGTTAAAAATTAAAAAGAAAATGACACATTGACAATTGAGAGGATAATTTGTAAACAAATTGGGCCGAGCTAGGAAGAATCTTCTTTGGGAGCTGGGCTAAGATAAGGGCCGGAGTATGGACGTCGGGTAGCTCGGTCGCTTTTTATCTGAGTACCAAACTGGGCAAGGGCGTTGACCGAGCTACCTAAATACTAGGCCCAAGGATTGGCCGAGCTAGGTATAGCTTGGTCGATGCTTCTATTTCCATTACTTAGTTGAGCACAGAGCCGAGGTAAAGATGACAGCCGAGGTAAAGAAGTTCTGTAGCAAACCGAGGTAACATCAATGACGAGGACCGAGCTGTGTATAGTTCGGCAGGGTGGCATTCGATAGATCGGCTTTCGATCACACGGTCAGAATGGCAGGGGACCGAGATAAGGCAGTTCAGTCAAGAATGTATAACTGAGGTAAAGGGTTCAGCCATCTCACTTGGCTTGCAGTGATGAGACTCCTAGTAGGACTCTGCTAAGGAGAGTTAGAGTCCTACTGGGATTGTGCAAAACCATCTCACTTGGTTGGTAGTGAGTAGGAGTATGACTCCTAGGAGGACTCTGCTAAGGAGAGTAGAGTCCTACTAGGATTGTGCAAACCATCTCACTTGGTTGGTAGTGAGTAGAGTGTGTGATTCCTAGGAGGACTCTCATAGGGAGAGTTGGAATCCTACTAGGAATGGGCCAAGCCAAGTTTATAAAAGCTCATGACCAGACCTATGTACAGTTATCCCAATTCTTACTCTAGAATACACAAAGCTTATTGTCTATTGTTTAGTTGTTGACTTAGGCATCGGAGGGGTTTCCGGCACACACCCGCCGGTTAGCTCACGTTTGTGTTTTTAGGTGGCAAAGCAACATTGTTTGGAGGAGTGCAAACTTGATCAACATGATCATACGAGAAGAATTATTTCTTGCTCGTACAACAATCACGTGAGATAAAAATATTTGTTATGTATAACTTACACCTTTGACACAAATTCAAATATCAATATAATAGTATACTTTTAGATTATGTGACAATTATTATGTTTTTTTTTTTGGGGTCTAATTTTAAACAAAAAATAGCTTTAGAAGTAAATTAAGAAAAATTGAAACTTGAAGAGTTAAAGTAGGAAAAAAGAAACTTAAACAAGAATTCATTTTGATAGGACCAGCTAGTTTCATTTGTTTATTGTGGCGCATGTCTCGTTTCAAGATTCATCGATTGGAATCTATTTCCATTAAAATTATTTTTTTTCAATATAGTTAGTGTAAATAGATATTATTCTTATACAAATAAAATTATCTTGTTACCTTGGATTCTCCCTAAAGAAAAGAAATTTGAAATAGAATTTTCATTTTTTGTTTAAAATTTTGAACGAGAAAGTGGTCAAATATAAAAGAAACAAAATAGGTAAAAAAAAATATGTGTGACCCAAACCAACCAAATTATATATGTATATATATTTATATACTTTAATTGTTATATCAGATTTGATAGCCTTGATAAAGTAAACAGGTAAGGCTTTATCTAACTCACTCTTTTCTTTCCTAGGAATATATATATATATATATATCTTTCTAAGACAAGAATGGCTCTTCCCAAGTCCCAGATTTGAGGGTGACTCCATTTGCACTCCAAAAATTAGGTTGGGCATTCTATTACTTAGAATGGCAAAATCTAAAATTTAATTTTTTTGACACTCTAAATAATATCTATTATAACCCTAAAAACCTTAGAAATATACTTTCTATATCCCATTACAACCGAAGAACAAACTCAGTACCAAAAAAATAAAATACGTCCGGATACTCAATT
Organism: Camellia japonica; assembly: GCA_030407325.1. Taxonomy (NCBI): domain Eukaryota; kingdom Viridiplantae; phylum Streptophyta; class Magnoliopsida; order Ericales; family Theaceae; genus Camellia; species Camellia japonica. The sequence goes on from JAPPVO010000017.1 coordinate 86,664,212, forward strand.
CTGAACAACAAAAAATTGATTCCAACTTTTTCATTTGGATACTCATTGCTGAATAAATGAAATATGTCCAGATACTTAGTTCCGAACAACAAAAAATTGGTTCCAACTTTTCTATTCAGATACTCAGTGCCTAACAAATTAAATACGTTCGGATACTTAATTCCAAAAATATTAAATTGATTCAAATACTCAATGCTTGTAACGCCCCAACTTCTAGGCCGTTATTAAATCAAATCAACCTCAAATTACAAATCTGTATCTAAAAATAGTTACACAAATGTCTCCAAAATATAATTTATACAATTGTCTCAAAAAATAATATATAGTGGTGGACTTAAAATATCTAACTCAATAAATTCTTGAAATACTTTAACCCTAATCGCCACTAAATTGCTCCACACCTAAAAATTAAATTAACTTGGAAAGTATATAATACAACAAGAATTACAAAGTTCGGATAGAGAATAAATCAATAGGAATCCAACAATTTACTACATTGCACAAATGATTAGATTCGAGGTTATCAAGCAATTTACCAAATTGCACAAACAAATAAACTCATCATATGATAATTTGCCCAGGACCAAATACCCAATCCTATTCAATACATGACCAGTGACAGGCCTTCCCCACCTCACCCAAGCACAACTACTTATCTGGATATATTGATTCAAGCAATTGGCAAGGTCTACTCGATCCATGTACAGAGTATTTTCACATCATTTAATCAGACAAATCAACATTTTCAATACAAAATAACTTCATAGAACTTATCAAATGACCAGAGTAATCAAACGTATCAACGCAGAATAATTTCACAGAATTTATCAAATGACCAAAATAATCAAGAGGATTACAAATTGAAGGTAATTAAAATGAAACTGTAACAACCCCGCCCTGTGATTAGCTTATAATCTTTGGTTAAGAAGGCCTAATGAGTGACTAAAATGAAATGCTACGTTAATTGCATGTGTTATATGTTATTTGTATTTATATCTATCTGTTGTAGATACATCTGTCTATGTTTCTGTTTCATTATATGAATTGAAGACCTTATCGGCATCCGATTACGAAATTGATTCAGTTTATGTGTTATTTCAAATTTTTAGAAATTTATGGTAGGATTAATTGAAATTCGATTCGGAATGAATTAATTAAGATAATGCCAATTTGATTAGTTTAAGCCAAGCTTAATTAAGTCTCTTTAATCCAGCCTATATAAGGCACAAGTGAGTTCTAGAGTACACTTTACCCTCTCATTTCTTGATCTTTGAAGCAACAAATGTGAGAGAGAGTGAGAGACTAAGAGAATTGAGATCAAGCTTGAGGTTTGGAAAGAAATTGTTGGAGACTTGGAGAATTGCTCAAGAATATCTCTAAACCTTAAGGAATTGAGAACCTTAGGTAAGAATTCTAGACCCTAGTTTTGTGATTTTGTTGGTTAATGCATGGAATCAAGTGAGATAGGTGAATTAACATGAGAATTGAGCTAAAGAATGGAATTGAGAACCAATTCATGCATGCATGTGCATTTCATGGAGTTTTGAAGTTGTTTTCGAATATTTCTCTCATGCATGTGGTAATTCTAGCATGGTTTTAAGAATTCACAACATTTCTCACCATCGGACCTCATTTGATCATGTTTTGTAAGCTTTGAAGCCAAGACAATACATGCATGGTATACATACATACAATTCAAGTTTGTTTTTGAATAATTGGCATGCTTTTGGGCTTTGATTATGCGATATGGCTTTCAAATCATGAAGTTCTATGAGTTACATATGTTTTCTCAAGTTTTGGGCCCAAAAGGATGTGTTTTGTTGGTTTTAAATTTGAGTTTTGAAGCTGGGAGTGTAAACTGGAAATTCCAGAATTCTGCATCTCCGCTCGAGTGATAGAAGTTGCGTTCGAGCAACCACACTTTGTTGTGTGCTTCTGCTCGAGCGAAGAAGTCTAAGCTTGAGCGTAAAATTCATGCTCCTAGAAGTTTACAAAGTTTTACAGACTACTCGAGTGACCGAAGTTGCGCTCGAGCGAGGACCTTGTCTTTGGCTTGAGTGACCTTCGAGCATCTGTCGAGCGTAAAAATCATACAACCAGTACTTTTGCAGACTTTGCAGCTTGCTCGAGCGATTGAAGTTGCGCTCGAGCGAACTTTGAAAATTTATTTTGAAGCACGTTTTGGCATCCTCATTGCATCTTAGGTATTCCTAAGCCCTAATTAAGACATAATAATGAGGATAAAGATTAAAAACACACTATGATAGAAAAGGAATAAGTTAGGTATTTTTCAAATATGTGCTTCAATATGTATTTGTTATGTGTTTGTGTAGGTCACGCGCCACAGACTATTTGATCCGCTTGCTTTATCTGTTTTGTGATTGGAGCTATTTGTGAGTAACAACTCTGTAAAGTTATGTTTGACTATAAGTATTTACTGATTGAAATGATATAATCTATTTTCTGAAATGTTAATTTATGAATCATGAATAAATGTCTATTTTTATGAAATGTATTAGTGGCATCCTTAGTTCACATGGCCCTCGCCCAGGGGAAACAATACCATGGCATATGTTTACATGGCCCTCGCCTAGGGAAAACAATACTGTGGTTTATACATGGCCCTTGCCTGGGGGAAACAATACCATGGCTACTTGTGCACAAGATATGGACCTTTGGGGTCGTCAGTATCGACTATGCATATGGGTCCCAGGACCAAGATGACATGATAGCTAATGGATGTACCACATATAACTGCTTATGATTTCTGGTTTCGAATATGAATCTGAATCTATTTCTGATATGAATTCAGATTTTTGAAACTGTTTGGACATCATTCATAAATCCTTTACTATGTTGTTATCCACTGGACTCCAACTCACTGTGTTATTTATGTATATAGGTGACCAGGCGCGTGACCAGGCTTATAGTTGATTGCCTGGAGTTCTATTTGTCAGCCAGCCACAATGCCTCCTGAGGAGGTTCCTTGCAGTGCCCAAGTTTTGGAATCATGTCAAAGATCTTTTGTATTTCTTTTGTTAAGTTTGAACAAGACTTTTGTTTGTCTGTATGTATGAATGGTGACGTAGGTATGACGTCTTAATTATGTAAATTAAGTTTTAATAATCTCAGTCCCATGTATGTCAACACAACTCTATAGACATTATATGTTTACTATTACTTCCGCTAGCCCGTTATTATATGTTAATCTATCAGAGGCCTTTGGTAATCTCAGGATTACTGGCCGGTTATGATGCTAAACCTATAGAGGCAGGTTTGGGTCATGATCGAAACTCTTTGCAGAGAGATGTAAATGAAGCATATTGTATACCACCCAGTTACCTCAATATAATTTGTATCATTGCCAACACTTTAATCATTTTTTATTTCTCAATAGATCTCCAAAGGTAGCTGTGGGAAGCCTTTGGGGTTACCAAGCGTGCCCAATAGTTCAGACTCTCAGTCTCTCGATCTAATCCCACAAGTGCAATGTGAAACATAAATGAGAGTTCAAATCCAACAACTTTGATAGAAAATCCATTTATTGCAAAATATGCTAGAAGTGGACTACATCACTAGATCTTAGAGTCACCACTAATCTTTTGGAAAAATTAGAAAGCCCGTGATTTATGCCAAAGGCCACTGTCCATTAGAACCAAAGTGTCTCGATTTAGGAACTTAGAAATGATAGGGGAAAGGTCATGAATTGAGCACCCCACTCACCCAATCAAAAGATTGGCCTTTACTAAGTCATGATGTGATTTTTATAATCAATATACAGTCATGTTCCGATTATTAAGAAGGCTAACATTACTATCTGATGCAATCAAGTATAGATCATGTCATTAGTTTTTGTTTATGCTTTGATTTCGTGCATTTTTTTAAAACCTTTTTTTGTTTTTTTGGGTACAAACTCAGAAGCATAAGAATCAATTGCACTCTAATACAAATAACATAACCTTCATCCATTGGCATTCAAACATATATTTCATTTAAGCATCTAGCCTCATGGTATAGCAACAATATGATAAATAACATACACATACAACATGCTAAAGCATAAATGCTCACATAGTACTTTGAGAAAAAGCCGAAAGAATCATATTTAGAATATGCATGATCCTATATACAAATGACTAATGCAATACATACACAAAATGCATCTAAAGGGTCCGGCTACTAACATATGACGTGTGTATCATCTTAAGGCATGAGGTAGCGCACATAATCAGTTTAGAAATAATAAAACCCACGAATGCGCATGAGCCGAACTGGGTGCATGAAAAATGGATGCAATACATTAATATGATAACCAAAACATGATGTCATGCACATATGGAAAGCACATAATAAAAGGGATAGAAAGACGTGGGGTTGAAAGATTATTACGACAATTCAATTGGAAAAAAGGGGGGGGGGGGAATAAATTATTACAACATTTGAATGAATAATAATGAAAAGGGAAAATGAAGACGGGGGTTTGGACGAATTATTACAACAATGAATAGATTCAGCTGAATTGCTGCTGAGTCTAACAAATCATATTAAATAAATAAAGAAAATTGATCAGAGCTCTAGAGCCACCTAGGAGAGCACTTCCTAGAAACTGTTTGCTCTATTCTTGAGAAAAAAAATCCGGCCATACACAAAATGGGCGGCCGACTACTAATAGGACCGATCGAACATAACCTCCACGTAGAATTCAAGTTAGTGCAGAAAGTCTAGAATAGAAGCCAAGGACACCTTCCAAGGGGTGCTCAGCCTTTCTACATTTTTCACTCATAGAAACCACTTAAGGAGGAAGATAAATAGGACCCTCAGCAATAGCAGATATGTACAACATGTATTTTGCAATAATTTAACAAATTAAGGGGATCATAGCAAGAACAAATTCAAGTCTAAGAGATAGATGGAAACCTACATCATCTTTTTGTGAATAAAGGCAAGTTAATACCCAAATCCATGTTATTAATTGAAGAGAGTAGACTAATGCACATCATTTCTTAGTAAAAGCTTTGTTTTTAAAACAAGGGATTCATCAAAAGCGATTGAGAATTCCTCTTTCATTCATAGAACAAAGATGTTTCCACCCCTTTTCATGTTCACCAATGATTGAGAAGAGAGACCTCAACCCTCTTGACCTAGAACCTGTTGTTTTACTTCCAAAACAATAAACAAAATGGAAAGCCACAATCTTCTCAACATTAAACCCTAGAATCACCCAAGTAATCCTATGAATCGACCACCATTACTCATTAATATTGAGCATAGGTTGAAACATATGGATTAACATGCTTAGATGATAAGATATGTGAGGAGAAGATATGCAACAAGAAAGAAATTTATTCTACATATCAAACTTGTGAATGGATGGCTACTTTCTACTCCTAATCACATCCATAAGATTCCAAAAAAGATAACAACAATGAACTTTAGTTTGCAAAACAAGAAAGTATAGACAAATTAAGGAAAGAAATGAAAGAAGAGCTATCAACTCAATAGATGGGTGGCTAATCTACCCCCAACCACATCCATGAGGACTTATTACACAACAATTATAGAACAATAATTAAGAAAAAAAAAAAAAAAGAAAAGAAAAGTTATCAACTCAAGGGATGTGTGGCTAATCTACCCTCAACCACATCCATGAGGACTTCTTATATAGTTACAACAATTGTATAACAATAATATAGTTGAAAATGAAGAAAAAGAGGGAGACATGGGATGAATAGTGCAAGAACTTCACCTTTTGAAGAGGGCGGGTTCTTTGGTTGGACAAACTTCATCTTGATACCCTCAAGATCCTCTGAATATGCCTTAAATGTCCAAGAATCTCAGCAAGAAGCTTAGGATTGACCTTCAATGATGTTCGAGTTTTTAAAAGTTGAAAGAGGTATGTGGAAGGTGATGAAGAGAAAAATGGTGCTCTTAATCCTTTGCCTAAGCCTTGGGAAAAATTTCCAACCCCTTGAAATGAGCTGTCGAGCTTTATTTATAGAGTTTTGGCTGTAAATATCAGAGATATTTGTGGAAAGTGTGCAGAACAAGCTGAAATTTTAAAAAATGCTCTGTACCCAGACAATTCAACCGGTCATACCCTTTGGTGTTCGGTCGAATGTATTTTGAGCCGGCCACAACGTGTTGTTCGGCCAGTGTAGCAATTTCAGTTTTGATCCTTCTTTTATGTTTTGCCACTTCGACTGGGGCAGTTGGGGGTTGAGTTATCCAGTCAGCTCGCAGGGGTCTAGGGGGCAACGCCCCTTGGCGGGTCCTAGGGCAGTGCCCTGGTGGGGTTGAGGGGCAGCGCCCCCAAAACAAAAATGCAAAATGCATTCAAAGTTGCTTGTCCGCTCGAGCGGCCGTTTATGCGCTCGAGCGGAGAATGTTTGGTTTCAGAAGTTTGACCTGTCTGCAAAAGTACTGGGTTAGTGTATTTGACGCTCGAGTGGGGCATTCCCTGCTCGAACGGATCATGTTATATCAGTTCGTGAATCTGATATTTCATATCACTTTTTCAGTCCTCTCTCTCTCTCTAAAACTCTCCAGAATTCCAGATCAGGAGTTTCTCTCTCTAGAAGTCATCTTCTCTCTTTGATTTCTCCAAATCTATTGGGATTTAGACCTAAGTTCTTCACCAAAGTTGGTTATCGTCTCGAGGGCTTTGTTGTGTGCGGTGAAGATCGAGTTTTGACACCATTGATTTTGGGAGTTTCATCTCATTTCTTCTTCAAAACTTGAGGTAGGGATTTTCTTAGAGTTATATATATATGTTTTTGCAAGATCTAGATAATTTTCGAAATCATCCTTTGATTAGCTTTGAGAAATTAATTATTGATTTCAAGAAGATGAGTGATTTTGAAAGAGGGTTTAATTTCTTTTCCTTTTTAAATAGAAATTGAAGGTTTTGAACCATATTGATTGAAGAAAGATGATTTTGGAGAGATTCTTCTAAATATTTTAGAGATAAATGGTTTTGGTGAGAAAACCTAGAAATTGGGTCTTTTCTTTGAAAGATGTTGAAAATCCTTGGAAGATGTTGTCATATTTATTTTGTGTTCTAAAATGAATGGATGTTTTGAAAATTATTTATTTATATATATAAATGACGAATTTTGTGAAAAAAAATGAGAAATGTTGTTTATTTTGGAAATTGTTGTCAAAATGTTAATTTAGTCTTGAATTGACTAAATTGTTGAAATTGCTCGAAATGTGGGAATTACATTATTCTCTTGAATGAATTGGATATAAAAGTATATATATATATATATCATCTTGAGGAATTGTGTTGAAAAGAGGATTGAGAATTTTGATCACAATAGTATATTGTATGGAACAATTGAATATGGAAGTAATGTTGCATTGCATTATTAAGTATACATTGGCATTTCAATTCATTGGACTATGTTAAGCTTTGGAAATTTGCATTGAGAAAAGAATGTTGGGAAATGGGTTTTCATGAAATGGTTTTGGGGTAAATACGGTGGTAAGTCTTGATAGGTGGTATAAATGAAATTGTTTAAGTTGGCCTGAGTGTCCTTGGTGAAAGACCAGAAAGTCGTGCGAATAGGCGTCGAGCCTTTATATGTCCAATGAATTGGAAATAGTTGTCGAGCCTTTATAGGTGTCGAGCCTTTATATGTCTAATGAATTGGATAGGTGTCTAGAAAGTCACGCTTTTATATGTCAGGTGACCATCTCAGATCCACAATGATTTATTTTGTAATGTAGAGTTGGAAATTATAACACCACAACTATTGATTGCGATGATTGGCAAATCATGAAGGTATTTGGTAGTGATTTTTCTTTTAGTATGTGTGTGCGCATGCATTGCAATAATGTCTCTCTGGGTAGAGATTTATTTCTTTTGTGGAAGCTTTCTTCCTTGTGTATGTAGTTTGTTCGAAATAGATCATCAAAATTGATGGAGATTGTCGAAAAACTCACCAGAGAAGACAAAGTCACAGAAAATTCCACAAACTCCTATGAAAATGAATAGTAGAGGCTAAAATGATTCATGGAAGTACTTTTATTAAGGAATTGGAGATGGATTTACCAAACCCCAACCCCCCCCCCCTAAAAAAAAAAAAGGGAATTGGAGATGGAGATGGATAGATAGTTGGGTGAAAGAAGTGTTAAAATTAATGCCATATTTACATTAGATACATTGGATACATTGAGTTCATACATTCTTGATATTCATGTATTTTTATATTCATGTATTTTATATTTATTTAGTACATTGTCTAGATTATATTTGTGTACCTAGTTAATTGCGAAACAAAAAAGCTAGAGAAAGAAAAATGGCATAGCTCCCTTAGATCCCTAATCTCACCTCTCAAGGACAATGAACTATGGAGAAAACCAATTGAATTCTAATATTCTCTCAAGGCTATGGGTGGATTCTTATAGGCTCCTCAAAGTTACTCTTCGATGAAGTAATAACTGATCATGGTTGAGCCCATGTGATCAAGGGATCACATGGGGAATATGCTCTCTCTAACCAATCATCTGAGGAAGTTGCATCCCGCGGAAGTCTCTCATCATTTCCTTGGATATCTTCGAAGATGACGGAGGTCCGAGATCATTGCGAACTTCTCAGAGAACCTTCTCTTTTAGCTATACCGAACCAAGAATCCCCAACATCCCAATGGGTCAGGGGTGGTCCAATAGGACATCCTGCCACAATAATGGTGTTAAGTCCAATGAACCTCCCCGATCATGCCACCTTGACTCGGGGTATAGGCTAACTCGGAGGATCTCTGGGTTCATAGTTATGAACATTTTCGAGTCCAAGTTGTAGAGGATCTCTGGGTCCATAGATCTGAACCTTTTTGAGTCTAAGCATTTACCTCGGGAAATGGATCTTTCCCGAGGGTTTCACCTTCTTTGAAAACAATACACTTCTCCAAGGATATGATGATTGATTCCCTCAAACTTTCCTTTTTGTTGAGACTTGCTCAGGCCGATTTGGTTGAGACTTGCTTGGGCCAACTTGGTTAAGACTTGCTCAAGCCTACTTTAGTTGAGATTTGCTCAAGCTCACTTGGATTTCATACTACAAATTAACACCTTATACCCTGCATAGAGGATTGTTTTTCTTCTTGCATGAAGGCTTTATTTTATCCCTTTTGAGATCCATCTTATACTCCGATGTAATTTATTGGACAACTTATTGTCGAATGTACAATTTTCGATAAAAAAAATTATAAAAAATAAAAAAATTATGATAAACTACCAATAGGTCCTAATAGTTGGACTTAATTCTCATAAAGTCCTAGTAAAATCGTCATTAAAAATAATTTTTTGTGATGATTTTTTGCATATTGCTAAAATTTGACAATCAGTAACTTTTTTTTGTTACGATTTTTATAAATTGTCGCTAAAATTACAATTAGTGACTTTTTTGTGACAATTTTTTCAAATTGTCATTGAAAGTTGAAAATTAATGACATTTTTTTTGTGACAATTTTTTAAACTATCACTAAAACTTATAATTAGTGACATTTTTGTGACAATTTTCAAACTGTCACTGAAATTTAACAATTAGTGACATTTTTAATAGTGGTTGATGAAAAATGCCATTAATTATCATAAGACTTATTAAACAATAAGTCGACCTATTAGGACTTATACATTAGCCCTCTAAAATTTTATGATCTTAGTATATAAACTTGGTGAATACATCTAACAAAGAAAAATAGCATTAGTTCCATGCTTTGATACTTCCACAGAAACAATTAATTGGGAAGTTAGAAGGCCTCTCCTATATGGACATGCCAATTACCAAGAGAAAAAAAAAAAAAAAACAATCAAAACAAAAAATAAAAAAATAAAAATAGAGAAGAGAAGTGGAAATTAAGAAATAATGTTGGGATTATTGATATCCCATGTAAAATGTAAGCTTCATTTCTCTTTTAATTTCTTTGTAATGACAAAAATAGCCCCAGCCACAGCCACAACGATCCCGGAAATAATTATGGTGGATTTGAGTGTTTGCAGAGCATCCTTCTTCTTCCTTTCTTTCTGAGTTTTTGCTGCTTCAGCTTGTTCCTTCAACATAAACATTTTTTGACATTATCATCAAAATACTTCAAGAAAAATGAATACTTGTATAATGAAATCTTTAGTTAAATAAATACAATGCATGCATCTTAGAATTTTTCATGTTTTCTTAGCCAAGGCTCAAAATAAACATGTAATCTTTGTGTTTGTATATATGCAAGGCGTTATATAAAAGCTCATCTCTTGTTTTAAAGTCCTTACCTTTCCGTCAAAAGTATTAACATGCATATGGATTATACATCCAAAGAGGATGCATAATTATAATTCAAAGAGGAGACACACAATACTATATATGAGTTGATTGTTTAAATTTTGTTTGAAAATTCAATAGTTTTAAAATGTGTTTGAATTTGATTTATTTAACTTTTAAACCAATCTCAAACAAATTTTAGTTGAGTCAACACGAGTAAAATTTGAATAGTTTATTTTTTATAATGAATATAAACTTATCAACCCAATATGAGAAAATCAACCAGTTTTACATATTTTGAAGTTTAACTCATTTATATAACTAGTGAATCTCAAATAAAACTTTTAGCAACTCAAAATTGAGTAGATTGATTTGTTTTACAATCTCAAATATCAAAATTATATGTTTCTCTCTTTTTATTGTTCCATGCTATCATTAAATTTCTCTCTTTGGAGAATGAAAAATTCTACATTACACACTCCATACCATATTCTTGTTCTGATATTTGTGATATATGTTTATGACCTATTGTGGTGTTATTGTGGTGTTAGTGATGTTCAGCAAATCAATAACGGTTTATGATTGTCTTATTAATACTTATTTTATCTTTATTAACTATTTTAACCAAATAGCCTTTAGCCAAACAAGGCCTATAACTAATTTTCTTTTTAGTTGTGATTGAAAATCATTTAGTTATGACATTTATAACAATCAAAACTATAAGAGGTTGTTTGGGATGATCTAAATAAGTGCGCTTTTTGACTTTTTATGAAATATGGGTTGGATTTGATGTGATGTGGTAGAGAGGTGATGTGACTTAAACAAGATGATATGACTTAAATAGGATAGTGACTTTTTGACTTTTTAATTTTTTTGAGTTATGCCAAACTTAGCCTAAATACATAATTTATATACGATACACACTATTTTGAGGGTGAATATTCTAATAATAATAATAATAATAATAATAATAATAATAATAATAGGACCACTACACTTGGTCAAAAAGTGGCTTTTGATTAGTAGAATGCTAGAAAGATGGAAAATAATTAGTTATTTTTCTAGAACTTGTAGTAATACAAAAACAGTAATTGGAATATTCAATATCATGATAGTCCAATAATTTAAATATGGAAAAATTACACTGGTGGTTCTTATATTTTATTTATTGTGTCATTTTGATCATTACACTTTCAATTGGTTCAATTTTACTCTTTAATTTTATATTTTGTTTAAATTTAGTCTAATTAATAATATTGTTAGTGTTTTTTGAGGAAAATTATCACTAAATTAGTTGACGGTAACAAACTGAATTGAGTAAGTTTATAACTTTGCCTTTAAAAATATGGCATGTGACACTTATGTGCGCATTTTCATAAAAAATGTTAAGAGTTGTAATCAATTGTACTCAATTGAAACAAAATTATAAATTCAAGATAAAAATTGAGCCGATTAAAAATACATAGACTAAAATGACACAAGATAAAGTATAAGGATTACTGTCGTAATTTATCCTTTAAATAATTATTATGCACATTTATTAACAAACTGAATTTCTCTATAAATAGAAAAATGATATTGGGAAATGTCATAGTGAGAAAAAAAAAAAAAAATGGGCTATGTTGGTATAAGTAAATGGATAAAGAATGAAGGATGCATGACATGTAGCTAAAATTTTACTAGTTCACAAACTTTAATCTATCACAAATCGATTTGTCCATCAAAGAGAAAGAAAAAACACATAACTAGATTTTTGTATTGTATTTGTGAAATCTATCATTTAGAAAAAAAAAAAAAAAAAAAAAAAAAAACTCATCTATTTTTAAGTATTAACCAATAATGGATTGATCTAGCGAACGAGGTACTTTCTTACCAAACTGTGATATTTGTATACGAGTCTCACTGCCACACTAAGTTGCTTCCTCTTCTCTATTCCGCTCGTAATTATGAAAAAATTCAAAAAAAAATAAAATAAAATCCAATGCTCTTATTTTTTCTTGGGTAAATTATGCAAATAGTCCCTATATTTACACGATGTGCCAATTTGAACCATGTAGTTTCAATTTGCTCGATTTTGCTTCTTAATTTAACGGATTGTGTCATTTTAGTTCAATAAATAACGATTGTTAAATTAATTCAACGGAAGGTCAAATAATGTGTTAATTTAGTCCTTGTAGTTTTAATTTTCTTGATTTTGATAGGGATTAAAATGACAAATTGTGGAAAATATGAGGACCAAATTAACACATTGTTTGACTTTCCGTTAAATTAACTTAACAACTGTTATTTATTAGACTAAAATGACACAATCCGTTAAATTAAGAGGCAAAATTGAACAAATTGAAACTACATGGACCAAATTGACATATTGTGTAAAGTACATGAACTATTTGCATAATTTTTCCTTTTTTCTTCTATATCATGTTTAAGTTAAATCTTTGTTTCCTAGCCAGGGCACAAAATGCACCAGCTACAATTTATGGCATCTTTGAATAAGAGAACAAGAAGTTGATTTGGGAGAATGAGATGCTTCTTTATCAAGTGAGATATCTGGATTTGAGACTTTAATGTTGCGTTGCCCAAAAAAATATAGGGAAAAAAATGGAATCACCCGAAAATGTACCTTAGTCTCAATAGAGGCAGCGACTTGGGACGATACCGGATCGACCTCAAAGTTCTTATTCTGGCCAGGATTTAGTTCTTTGTCTACATCAGCGGCCGGAAATGTCTGATCGGAGCTTTTTGTTCCCTCCATATTTTTATTTTCTTGACCATAAAAATCTTTTTCCTTAGGAATTACTTTCTTTCTTTAATCTAACTCTTTTTTCTCTTCTTGTTCTCAACTCAACGAGAATTGTTGAGATCTATAAAACTAATCTAAGCTTATTTTACAACACTCGTGTCAGTATTCCCATAAGTTTTACTGAAATTTTGGAAGTTGGATTGAGAAAAGGGGGCTAAAAGTTCCAACTGCCCAGGGAATGTGGTTGGGATTAAGTTAACTAACTCTGAAAGTTAAAATGATAAAATTACCCTTTAAGATATTGCTGCAGTAAACCACATGACGTTTTACAATTTGGGTTGTTAGTAATTGATAATGCAGTTCGTCTTGATGGATGGGTCGGACTGATCCAAGCTCCTCGATGATCAACTGGATAACCTGCAAGTAAGTTCAATCGGGGAACAGGGTAGTCCCCCGGCGAACCCTCCGGTGTATGAATTAGAGAAGGCAATGGACAAGGGATGTAGAGAGAGAGAGAGAGAGAGAGAGAGAGAGAGAGAGAGGGATGTAAACTTAACCTTCTTTTTGGTCTTCGATCTTTGCTTATATCCTCTGGTAATCATTTCGCTGCCTTAGCCGTTCTGACCTTCCCGCCGAAAGCTTGCGCCGTGGTTCGTCTCGTTCAGGGTGATGGGGCGCCGTGTTCCGGCTGAGTGGTGCTATCGCAATAAATGCTGTGATGGATTGCATTAATGGTGATGTGCTGTGGGCAATAACTTTGCAGATCTTTGTCTGCTGATGTGGCCTGCGCCTGACTCTGCCGTGTGTCCCAATATCATTGGCCTTTTCTGTCCAGCTGGCATCCAGTAATGCTGAGTTCTACCAACCGGGTTATGCAGTGGGTTTTGAATGGTGGGCCTGGGTTTACTCATGGTGGGCCGTGGCCCTTGTGGGCCTACCCATATCAGTAATTATTGTGTAGGAAGTGTTTTGGGTGTTTTTAAATATATTCGAAGGTTTTCTTTTTTACATCGACAAGATAATGGTATATCAATAATAAAATCGTGGAGAGGGAGTGTCGATGTGTCTTAAAGCACAGTAGTAACTGTTGTGTTTTTGGGGGGAGGTTTTTTTAAATGTTTTTTGATAATCTGAATTGTTCATATTGTAGGGTTCGTCAAGTAGATCATTCATACAAAAAATGAAGTTGATTGGATATCTATAACCCTATAATCAAAGCACATCTGTTTCTATAAAAGTCAACGGTTAACATAACTTTCATTAATTTTTAAAAACAATTGGGATCTAATCATGGGCTTATGAATATCTGATTAATTTGATATTTTACAGTGATAATATTTTTGACGAACCTTACAATATGAATGGTTCAAATTATTAAAAAGCACTCTGAAAAGTAGCACCCCCTTATCCTAATAATGGAGTGTATCACATTAAGTGATAAATATGAAAGGTCATACAATAAACATGACAACTGTACTATCACAATAGAAATTGTCGAGTAAAGTTACTTATTCATTTGATGTATTTAAAAAAGCTCTCAAGGTTCTTTTTCCTTGTTTTCTTTTGCCAAAGTGAGTGGGGTTTGAGAAATTCCATAACTTGAGAGAGAGAGAGAGAGAGAGATATGGCGTCACTTATACCCAAAATGAGTTATGGTAGGTGGAATTAGCATTGCACAATAAGAGCCAAGATACCTTTCTAAGTAAAATATATTTATTATCTTAAAATATGTGTTTTGTATTATTTCGATCTTTTAAATTTTAATTTTATAAATTTTTTTCTTTAAGTTTTTAGTTTGAGTAAAATTAATTCAATTACGAAAGACTGTTTAAATCATTAACATATTAATAGTAAAACTCACTAGAGTCTTTAAATTATTCTTTTTTTTTAGTGATTTGTGAAATTTTAATTTTATCAATTTCGTCACTCAATTCTATGAGATTATGTTTTGTCTTTTTCATTAGCGTTTAAGAACCAGTAATAAAATTAAAAATTTTAAGAACCAAATTGATACAAAACTCATATTTTTATGACCGTATGTGTGGTCATTATTATTCCATTGAAAAATTAAGTAGATTCATTTAAAGTTGTATAATGTTGACTCAAACAAAAAACTTTAATAACGAAATTGACAAAATTAAAACTTTAAAAATCAAAGTGACTTGTGGGGGATGCTTTTGGGGTTACCAAGCACGCCTAACAGTTTAGACTTCCAATCTCTTGATATACTCTCACTAGTGCAATGTGAAATAGAAAATAATAGTCCAAATCCGACGATTTTTATAGAAAATTCATTTATTGCAAAATATGCCAAAAATGGACTATATCACCTGATCTCAGAGTCGCCACCTAATCTTTTGAAAAAATTAAAAAACTTGGGACTCATGCCAAAGGCCACTGTTCGTCATAATTAAAGATGTCTCGAATCGGAACCTTAAGTATGGGGGAGGGGAGATCATGAATTGAGCATCTCTACTCACTTGATCAAAAGATCGGCCTCTACTAAGCCATGATATGAGTTTTACAAACATTATATGCTTATGTTCTGATTATTTTAATAATGCTAACATTATTATGTGAGGCATGCAAGTATAGATCATGTCACTTATTTTGATATGCTTTCATTTTATGCATCTTTGAAAGGTTTTTGAATAAATGTACAACTCAAAAAACTAAGCTCACATGCATATCAATCAACATTATTACAACCTAAGCAACACAACCTTCATCCATAGCATTCAAGGAGGTATATCATTTAAGCACATAGTCGCATGGCAAGATGCTAAACATGGTAAAATAACATATACAACCGGAATGCTAAACCTATAAATGTTCACCTAGTACTCCTCTGTGGCAAGCCAAAAAAATAATATGCTATATATATATATGCATGATCCTATATGAAAATACCTAATGCATTACATACACAAGAATGAAAATATAGATTCGACTGCTAAGTACATGATATGTGAATCATTTCAATGTCTGAATTAGCACACAAAGGTACATAAGAATTGATGAAACTCACAAATGCAAATTACCCGAAGTTCAATGCATGAAAAATGGATGCAAAGTATGGATATGACAAATAAAACATGATACTATATTGAAAGCATTTAAATAAAAGGGTCAGAAAGACGTGGAGTTGAAAGATTATTACAACAATTTGAAGGAAAAGAAAGAAGGAAGGGGAGGGGAAAAAATTATTATAACAATTAAATGAATAATAATAAAAAAAATAAAAGAAGTGGGGTTGGAGGAGTTATTACAACAATGAATAGGTTCAGCCAAATTATTGCAGAATCTAACAAATCATATAAAATATGTATCAGTAGCTCCAGAACCACCTGAGGGAACACTCCTCTGAAACTGCTAACTCTGTTCTTGGAGAAATTGGCTGGCTATACATAACAATGGCTGGCCGAAGAAGAAAAGGGCCGGTTGAATTCATCTTTCGGCTGAGATTTAGGTCAGTGCAGGATTCCATAATAGAAGCCACAAGACACTTTCTGAGGGGTGTTCACCCCTATTTCCTTCTCTGTTTACATGGATCACTCAGGGAAGAGACTAATGGGCCTTAACCCTCAACAATGATATAAACAGATATATACAACAAATATTTTACATTAAATCAACAATTAAATGAATCAAAATCAAAAAAAATTCAAGCCCAAAAAAATGGATAGGAACCTACATCTTCTCTTTGTGAATAAGGGCAAATTAATACCCAAATCCATTTTATTAAGTGGAGAGCGTAGAATAATGCAAATGATTTCTTTGGAAGCTTTGCTTCAAAGTAAGAGATTCATTAAAGGATATTGATAACTCCTATCTCATTCAATGAAACAAGGGTGTTCTCACCCCTTTTCATGTTCACAAATGATTGAGAAGGAGTATTCAACACCTTTGACATAAAATCTCTTACTTTACTTCCAAAATAAAAAAAAAAAGAAAGAGAACACAACTCTCTCAACATCAAATCCCAAGAATCACTGAAGTAACCCTATGAAACAACCATTCTATCATTATCTCTAAGCATAGGTTGAAACACATGGATTGATGCACTTAAGAGATAGGATATGTGAAGAAGAGGATTGTAACAATAAGAAAATCTATTCTACTTATTGAACTTGTGAATGGATGGCTAATAGCTACTCCCAAACACATCCACAAGGATCTAAGATGCATAACAACAATGAAGTTCAAGCTAAGGAAAGTAAGAAAATGAAGAAAAAAAAACCATCAACTCAATGGATGGGTGGCTAAATTCTACTCCCTCCACGTCCATGAGGACTTACAACAATCTCAAGATTAAAACACAACAATAATGAGATATAAAGCTTATAAATAAAGAACAAGAGAGAAATATGAGAAAAATGCAAAAGTTACACCTCTTGAAAGAGGGTGAGCTTTCTTGTCCACAAACTCTCTCCTAGTACCCTCAAGGTTCTTGAAAATGGCTTAGAGTCTCAACAAGAAGCTTTAAGTTCAAGCTTCAATTGCATTTAGGTGATAGGTGTATGAAAAATGGAGGTTGAAGATGAAGTGTAAGAGGTGGGTGTAAACAAAGCTTTTAGCTTTTAGAAATATTATGTAACCTTTTAGAAATGTTTCTCAAACTTAGTTTTTAGTTTTAATGGAGTTTTGGGTGGTGTATCAGTGATAGTAAAGAAAAGGGAGAAAAAGGTTAAAGATGATATGTAGGTGTAAACAAATTTTGTAACCCTTTGGAATGAAGAATCAAAGGTGTATTTATAGACTTTTGAGGGAAATAAAATATGTGAGATATTTGTGGACCTTAAAGCCAAAATATCTAAGATATTTGTGTAAAATTCGGAGAAAATGCCAAATTTCCTGAAGCTGCTTTGTTTCTCGGACAAATCATCCGGCCAGACAAAAAAGTGGTAGGCCAGAAAAAAAGTCGTTTGGCCAGGTAGTTTTTTTCAAAGGAGAAAACAGGATTTTTTTTTCTAGAAAATTCTCATTCCTTCCACTCATTTCCACTTTGTTCTTGCTCAATTTAATAAGAAAATATAACACTTGAATTTTGAAAATACGAGACCTGGAACTTTGTAGAAATGTTTGAATCCACACACACACACACAAAAATGAAAAAGATTTAAAAATGGTCTAAAATAGTTTGGCCAAAACAGGTGTAAGGTTAGGATTAAAGCTTGAACTCGACTCTCCTGCTGATGAATTAAAATAATAGCACATTCTAACTTTTATCATCAGGTGTTTGGAAAAGAGCACCTAAGTCTTAGAGTTGGTCAAAATGAGGTGTCTATAGTTGCCCATCTTTAACAGAACTCGATGCATTATTTCATGACATGAGTGAATGTCAAAGTCGAAGACGACCCGTTTGACGAGGCCATAAGACTTGGGCAAACAAACAAAATGTAAATGCAATTGGTTGAACCAAGGGTTGCATACATATCCTTTTGCAAGGAATCAAATCGGTGTAGTTCAGGGGTAGAATGCAAATGAAATGCAACATGCTAACAATTTGCAGATGTAATAAAGAATGTTATTCAAACGTGTTTTCTACACGAGTGATATAAAACGAGATATGCAAAACATGTTCTCTGCATGAATAAAAGAAATGAAAATCCAAACATGTTTCACACAAGAGGAGGAGGGGTGGTCGAGGCCAAACACATTCTAAACATGCCGCAACGTGAGAGGAAGAACACACTCTAATTGCACTGAAATCGCAAGAAGAGGAACACAACACTCTAATCGCATTAAAATTGCGAGAAGAGGAACATAACACACTCTAATCGCACTGAAATCATGAGAAGAGGAACATGCACAAACTCTAATCGCGCTGAATTCGCGAGAAGAGGAACACACTCTAACCGCGCTAAAATCGCGAGAAGAGAAACAAACTCTAATCGCACTGAATTTACGAGAAGAGGAACACACTCTAATCGCGCTGAATTTGCGAGAAGAGGAACACAATACACTCTAACCGCACTGAAATTGTGAGAAGAGGAACACAACACTCTAACCGCACTAAATCAGGAGAAATGACCAAATTCTAATTGCGTTGAAATTGCGAAAAGAGAAACATAACACTCCAATTGCATTGAAATCGTGACAAAAAGAAGGGTGTTAACCAAGAGGAAACAAACATGGTGTTAATCAAGAACGCTAACCATACTTTCATATGGGAAGATAGAGGTATTAACCAAGAGAAAACAAACCAAAACACCTCTTATGCATAAAAGGTAAAGGCAATAAGATGAAGAATGCAATGCAACATGCGGTAGACACAAAAAGCGTTACCTCATAGCTTCGAAAATAGGCGTACAAGCTGATTGAAAGTTGGACTTACCTGTTTTTGCACTGCCTTGGAGCTGATGATCTATGCAATGTAGTGCAATAGAATGTTTATAAAATGCGAAGATGGCGATATGCGAGGTAAGCCTCGTGCAACTGATGATGAAGTGTAACGAAAGACGCAAATATGAGGGACGCAACTTTTTTTGAATACAAAAGGGATCGTGAGAGGGGGATGCACTTTATGTAAAGAAAGTGCATAATGCATATCTCAAAATATGGATGGCATGGAAAGCAGCGCATAATGAATGATGTGAGATATGCATAGTAGATAGAACGATGCATGATATGACTTTATGAGATGAGTAGGATGGAGAGTGGTGCATCACATATCTCATGAAATGAATGCAAGACAGCGTGTAGGGCACACCACATCATGCGACGAAGCATGATAATTTGTGCAATGTAATAGTTCAAATCCACCAGAGTATGTGAACATGCATGCATGAACCAAAGCACACATCAATCCAAGGAAATAAGGCAACCAAAAAGAGTCTTGAATTGGTCGGGGATAGTTGTCAAAGGTTGAATCATATCAGAATCATCATAGGGGGTGAACCCACCCTTACTTAAGGGAAAGTGACTGACATATAGTTAGGAGAAAAGTATGGTTCATGCCCCTTGTTTAGCTGATAGCCAAGTCAGATGTACTCTTGCCCCTAGTGTCCAGTCACTAGTTGCATTTTTCCAACATTATGAAGGCGCCTGTGATGGGGATTATCAGATCATAAAATAGTTGCCAACCAACTTGACTCATGCTTTCCCCATGCCCCAGAATGTTGAGAACTTGTTCTAGTCCCTGAAGTAGTGATGGATTTCTCACATACACTTTGTAACGATCATGGACTTGATGCCCCTTGTGTGGGCACTCTTAACTTGTTTAAGACTTTCACACATGGACTTGTTTTGAATTTGAAGCGAAGGTTCGTGCATGGGATTTTGACCACACCACCATTGAACTTTGAACCATGCACCCACTAACAGACACAAGAGAAACTCGATAGGCACAGACCTAGACACACACCCAACACAAAAATAACAAGACTCTGAACTGACCCCAAATGCCAAAGAAGAAGAGAAAAGAGTCAAAATGTTGATCATTAATTGTGCCCCTAGTATTCCTCATGCTTATTCATTTATTCAAGAATCGCCTTTAGAAATAGTTGCAAAATGTCAAGCTCCAATTCCCTTTGGGCACAAGTTGAAGATTTCACTGATAAGTTCAAGTATTGAAAATTTCTCCTTCTATTGATTCAAACTAGTTCTTCCTCACCTAATGCGAATATGCTATTGAGGTAGTCATTGTAGCTCTTGGATGGATGTGAAGCTAAAGATGTGGGTTGGGCAAGGATATTGGGTCAAACCTTAGAAAGAGGTTGCCTGCGTCTCTCAATGTGAGAATCAGACCTTATGTAGTTCACGGTTAAGGTGCACTCAAGTGTTGACACTCTTCTTTTGCGCTCTAACTTTTGCTAGAGCCGCCCTTTTGGATTTTCGACTCTGCGAGCTCTCATATTTTCATTTTTCACTTTTTTACATTTTCATGCTCTAAGTTTTGCTTGGGTTGCCCTTTTGAGTTTTCGGCCCAACAAGCCTTTCAAGAGTAGTGTTACAATATTCGCAGTGAATTTGATCAGTAATCATCCTTGCCCTAACGATGAAACTTGTTTCACCTTGATTAGAGCTTGGTTCTCCCTTGACTTGTGTATGTCGTCTTCTTAGCTTTCATTTCACTTTCAAAGTGAATTCTCCTCATAATGTGATACCTCCTTGCATTGGCTTTTTTGAATTCATACAAAACTTCCTTTCTTCATAGCTGATTGGATTTCATCCCATGGATGGTTCTAGCTTGATAGTTGATTTTTTCTTCTCTTTTCTTCTTGTTCTTCTTTCTCTCTCTCTTTTTTTTTTTTTGGATTTTTTGATTTTTCCCATTTCTTCTTCTTTTCTTTGAGTGATGAAAATGCCATGGGGAGGAATTCTAGGATTTGTGAAGCCTGAAAGCCATCTTGTGCTCGTCAAAAATATTGCCAGAGTGTGAAGAGAATTTCCAAAATAGTGTAGAATACTACGTACGATTCTAAATTCATCCTCCCAAGTGTGTAACAAGAAATTGCTTGAAATTTTGGAATGATTATGAAGAGCATTGCGACGACAATTCAGAATTCGTTCGAACCATTTAGGGGATCCTCTTCAATACTTGAGCTTATTAGTGAAATATTATTCCCATTAGCACATTTCCTTTGTTTAATTTGAAATTTTCAAAGCTTTTCTTGTTTTCCTTAGGTCACACATGGATTACTGTAGGCATAATTAAATGATCAAGAACTCTACTGTCTTTCTCTTATTGAAAAGACGGAAACCCAAGGATACACATAAGAGCAACTAAAAGGAAAAGACTTGACTGACACAACGACACAAAAAAAATACAAAGAAAACAAGATTGTAACTCGACACACGACTCAACCACCCACAAGACGCAACTCAAAGTCCAACCAAAATCACATTATTAACACAAAAGAGTTCTTTATTTTCCAAGTCCATTGGCAGAATTCATAACAAACTTCAAGTAGCCCTTTGATGAGTTGCAATTCGTCTTTATTTTAGCATCGCTATCCAAAACCCGCTTGGTAGCCTTCAAACTTCTCTTCGACCGATGTAACTTCTCTTTGCAATTTCTCACATCATGTTCCTAGTTCAGGAGGTCCTTTCTAAGCACTTTCAACGATTGCCTCTAGTTGATTGTTGGCCAAACATGGATAGATTTTATATGGTCGAGTGGTAATGGTTTGGTAGTGACATTGGATTTTTGAGGTGGAGCTATTGTTTTGTTGTCAATGAGATCTTGAATCTCATGACGAAGGCGATAGCAACAATAGGTGTCATGACCGTGCTGCTAGTGAAAGACATAGTATTTGGTAGGGTCATGCCAAGTTAGGAGAACATCAAGGAGAGGTCGGGGTCAAGAGGTTTGAGGTGGCCTTCCTTTGTGAGGATTTGAAGAGCTTTGGACGAGGTCATGTAGATGGGATTGAAGGTGTGATTTTAGGAGCAACGAGCACCAGTCCTAGAAACATTGGAAAAGAAGTTAGTGCGTATAGACTGGGTTCTCATGGGAAAGACTCCTATAGGTTCGAGATTGGAGTAAGGATGGGTATTTCTGGTAAGGCATCCCTTTCCATGGCTTGGTTTTCCTTTATTTCTTGACCACCGATTCAAAGTGCCTTCAATCTGGCTTCTCACGTTGAGTTCACTTTTGGTAACCCTTAACTTGGTATTGGGATATTGAGTAACGAAAGTTTCATCCACAATCTTCTCAACAACTGTAAGGACTTGCTATTTGTTAGGCCTTTGGTCTTCACGGTCTCAATAACCCATCGAAGATATGTACAAGGTTCAATACTTGCCTCCGACTCAATCTTACTACTTGTTTCAGCCTGATCAAGGAATCGGATGGCTATATTTGGGCAAGGCCCATTTTCTTTTGGCATGGTATTACCTAGGCTTGAGATATCTTTGCACAATGTGTCCAATTGGGCTACCTTTCAATTATCACCATCAGTGTTAATCACAGTTTCGACTTTGGACTGGCCCATTCCATTTTTAGGTTGCCCCAAGATTGGAGAGCTCTTTGATACGAGATTCCTCACATGGGATATAGTAGATGAAGGGCTAAAACCCCAAAGGTTAAATTTTCCATAGTTCTTTGAAGGTCTTCAATCATTCCCAACATCTCAAAAGTAGTGGGTTTGGCCATTGGTGCACTTGGTGTATCTGAACTGGGTTGGTCTGGATAGATTGACTAAGTTGAGCCTTTATGGAGTTCATTTTTTAGGGTTTGAGAGAATTGGGGTTTAGGTGCGTCCATCATGCACAAGTCGGTATCTTCTGGAATGAACACCTTAGGCTTAGGTAGATGAGACGGAGTGATGTACATACTAGCGTTGTAGGTGGATGACAGTGTATGAATGAGGTTAAGGCAAGAAAGTGGTGGTACTCTGTTATGGGTAGGCAGTGGGTTAGTGGTGGCGTTTGGCCTTTGCAGTGGAGCTATGATTTCATTGTCAATGAGATCCTGGATCTTATGATGGATGCGGGTACATCGATCAGTACTATGGCCATGTTGCTGGTGGAAGGAACAGTATTTGAATGCATCATGCCTGGGTAAAAGAGGGTCAGGAAGGGGTTTAGGATCTAGGAGCTCGATGTGTCCCTTATCCAACAACACTTTCATGGTTTGGGACAGGGACATGTAAAGAGGGTGAAAGCTTCGGGTTTGGGGTTGGGTTAAATTGTTAAGTTATAGGTTGGTTTTAGTAAGCGGGTTGGATATTTTGGTTGAGGTGGTAATAGTGCTGTCTTATGAAGGTTTCACAGTTGTGTTACTACTACTAGTAACATTGGAACCATGAACAAAGGTCTTTCTCATTGGTTCTTATTCATCTAATATGATCCCTTGCTTCATGGCATCTTCAATTTGGACCCCCATTTCATGAAGATCTTTAAAGGTAAAGAGAGGAAGGACTATCATCTTTTCTAGCATCTTGCCATGTAGATTTTCACGACCATTCGAATCTGATCTCTTTTTGAAGGCCTGTTGGTCATCATGGCTGCCTTAGCTCTCCATCTTGTTATAACTTTCACAAAATTCTCTTTAGGCTCTTGACGAGTTGCTTCTAAGTGTTGAGTGGTTACTTCAATTTATGAGTTGTAGGAGTACTAAGTGATGAATGGCACAACTAGCTCCTTCTAACTTTGTTTCACTAAATCCTCCAATTTAACATACCAGACAGTAGCTATACCCGACAAAGTTCGCCTGAACAAAGATAGCTTTTGGGCTCGAGCTAAGCCCATTGGCTTTAAGACATCTAAGAACAACTGGATATGCACCATGGGGTCCCCTAATCCATCAAACTGGTCTACATGTGGCATTTTGAATCTTTCTGGTAATCTAACAACAGTTTCGGTATACCCATCCTCGATATTGGGGATAGAATTGATCCCTTGTGACTTTTTGAATTGATTTTCAAGTTTAGCTATTTTCAGCATGGCGGGGTCGAACTCACTAAGATCGAAAAGGAAAAGTCCCTTAACAGACTGTGCCAGAGTTCTGGCAGTATGAGTTTGGCTTGGTCCTTCTTGTAGATTAGGACCTTGGAAGTTTTCAGTTGGCCAAGGAAAATCTAGGACTGGATGATCGGCTAGAAGTAGATGAGTAGTGGATACACCAGATGGGTGCTGCAATCCAGCAATAGCTCAGCTTGGGTGGCAACTATGTGATTGAGAGCATCTATAGTCTGCTATAGGGCTGTAAGCATGTCTACTAGATCCACTGGATTTTGAGCCATTATGGGAGCTGGTGTAACAAAGATTTTTTAATTATTTTGTAGAATTTATACTAATATTATTTAATCTCAATTTTAAAAATATATAATTTATTATATATATTATTATGCGTGATTTTATAAAATAATTTAATTATTAAAAATTTAGGGTGAAAATATAAATAAATAATTAAATTAGCTTGGAGATAAGCTTGGATTAATTAAGGGGGGACGCGTGGCGGTTTCCTTGGGCCTTACGAATTCAATCCCTTATAAATTGGGAGAGTTGAACGACCTGGAGAAGACCAGGAAAGAAAGAGAGAAAGAAAAGAGAAGAGAGGAAAAAAGAGAAAGAGAGAAAAGAAAAGAAAGAATAGTGGAAGGTGAAAGGGTCTTTGATAGTGGAAAGGAAGAGTAAGGTATTAAAGTTAAGGTGAGTTATATTATACCTTGAGTCACCAAAATGTATTTTACGTATATTTTGACTTACCAAAATCTGTTTTATATAAGTTATATTTTATTAATATATGAATAAAAGTTATGTTTTATAAAGGTTTCAGTTACGTGGTTTTATTTCTGAACCCTATTTGCTTAAAAGGAAACCCATGGATATGTTTGTTTTACTTTTAAAGAATATTTGGCTATGACCCTATATACAATTATGTTTTGTAAGTACTACCACGGGAGTCCCACGCCTTGGGGGACTTAAATAACCATTGGCCTCTGTTTGACCACTTTGTGGTCCTCTGTTTGTCATGGATCCATTGACCTCTGTTTTGTGCGGACCAAAGTGCTGTGCGGAACTAAGTGCTACACTATTGTGGGAGCCACCTCTAGAATCCGTACGAGCCACCTCTTGAATCCGTACCTCTATTCTGACTGTCACTTCTGTGACCTCTGTTCTGTTCTGTTCTATACCGTGGTTGTGGTTACATAACTTCTGTATTTCAGTTCTACTATTAAATGATTTGGTTACCAATAAAAGGTTATTTGTTCTGACGAAGCATAATCTCAGTTTTTTACTTAAAGGATTATTTGTCAAATGATTTCTGCTACTCAAATGATCTGTTTATATAAATGTTTTGGCCTAACTAACGATCCATGGTTATTTCGTGTCCCTTATACTCTTGGTATAATATTTCTCACTCTGCCATGTGCTTATAGTTTTTACCAATTTTAAGGAAACATGCAACTCAGAAGTAGCTTTTGGAAAGTCTTAGATGCGGGGCTGCGGAATAGACACACACAGTATTTTTATGATATTTTTATATGTAAATATCGGCCTTGTTGGTCATTATAATTTTGTAATAAAAAATAGAAGCTCCGATGATTATTTTGGTACCCTTACTTAAATATTTCTTCCGCTTGCGTTTATTGATTTGTTTTAGAATTGGCCGGAGGTAACCTTAGTTACTGGCCATCACGATGCTTAACCCTTGGGTACGGGGAGCGGGTCGTGACAGCTGGTGAGTTGGTAATTGGGGGAGTGGGTGGATGTGACCTTGTCGGAGATGGCTTTTTCGGCATTGGATGGATTGGAGTGTTTTTTATTTGGATAGGTCAAAATTTATATGGAGTGGGATGGGTTAGGCTGTTTTTCAGAATTGGATTGGACTGGGCTTTTTTTGGATTGGGTATGGCTGTTTCTAAATTGAGGATGACTCTTCACGAACGACCCATCAAAGCATACATAATCAAGCTCTCTTGACCTCAGTGAATCCTAGCATCAAAACAAATACTCCATCAGATCATGATATTGGACATGTTGATCAAAATTCAACATCCCCAAATTCTGATCCTCCACCAAACAAATACAACCACCTAGATTCTGACCCTAAATTCTAATTCTGATATAACCCCAAATTTTGAAAGAGATCCCCTAAGAAAATAAGACTCTCCAAGGATTGGGTGCCTGTAGACACCCCATTTTGACCAGCCCTAAGACTTAGGCACTTTCTTTTGATTACTCGATGATGAAAACAAAAATGTGTTTCTCACATAATTCTCAGTAAGAAACGGAATTTGTGCTTCATTTCCAACCCTAAGCCTGTTTTGGCCAAATGTTTAAGTCTCGTTCAAAACTTTCTTTCGAAACCTTCTTTCCGCACTTTGTTCGGAATATTTTCATAGTGTTCCTAGGCTCACTTTGAGACTTCAAAATGAAACTTTTTCTGAGGAAATCAAGCAAAGAATAGTGTGGAAATAGGAGGAAAGGGTGATAATTCTGTCAAAAAATCTTGTTTTAGGCAAAATAATCAGCCACGACCAACTTGTTTGGCCGCCTAGCCAGCCAAGGTTTTTTAGCCGGCTAGCCAATAAATTGGTCGACCGGCTAATTTGCCCAAGAGCAGGGCAGTTTCGGTAGAATTCTTATTGAATGTGTGTGGGTCATGTCATTTCAGATCTTTTGTTGATATATTCATGCATGAGGTACACACCCACTCTCTCCATTATCCTCTCTTGGCCTCCATTGTCAAAAGAAGGATTGTCTTCTTCTCAAAATGTGGCATCCATTTTCAACTACCCTTGTCATCCCATCAACCTTGTCTCCCACCTCTTTGATTAAGCCTGCATTCATTATCTATATGAAGGATTGGGATGAAAAGAGAGAGAGAGAGAGAGAGAGAGAGAGAGAGAGAGAGGAATGAATTAAGGGAAAAAAGAGAGCTAGAGAGAAAAAGAGAAAAAGCCTTAAACTTTGAATCAAAACTTCCATACACTGATATACCAAGTTCTATATATCAAAACCATTCCATTGTTATAGCCAAATTCGTGAGCCTTAATCCAAAAGAGAGTGAGTGTTGTTAAAATTGAGAAAAACATAGAATTGTAACAACTCCCCCATGCACATTGTTAAATAGCCCTAAAACACCATTCTAATTAGAATTTTGAATTTTCAAACTGAGAATTGAGAATGCACTTCCTAAGTTTGAGGGTGATCAAAAAGAAGTTTAGAAATCAAATTCTTTCCTTGGAAGGTAAATTTTGCACACTTTTCATTTTTGTATTTTCTTGCATTTTCTTTTTTATATTGTTTTTCTTACTTCAATTTCATGTTATAAACCTGTTGTAAGCTAATTGGAAGTGGCTAGTTGAGCCAATTGCATATTTTTCATTTGTTTTTCTAGTATTTGAGCAAAATAGAGTTTTCGGCCTGGCTTGATTGGCCAGCCGACCAATTTATTGGCCGACCAGCCACTTTCTCCCGGACATAACCCAACACCCTCCCAGTGTCGAGTAGAACAGTCTTTGACGATCTTCGAGGCCCTTTGCAGCTTCTGTTTTCATTGTTTTTCTTCTAATTAGAGAGTGTTTGTGAGGATTAATTTTGTTGCAATATTTTTCCTCTCTTCCCCTTATTCGGATTTGTAACATTCAAAGCGATGTAATAATTTCCCATCCCCGCTTCTTTCTATCCCATTCTTTCATTTTCTTTCCGTATTCTGTAAATATGTAATATATCATGCTTGTTATCATATCCATGCTTTGTATACATGTTTCGTGTCTTAAGTTCCAGCTAAATTTGCATCTGTGGGTTTAATCGATTATTATATATTTTGTGCAGTACCTCATGTTCTTGATATGATTCACATGTCATATAATAGAAGTCGAATCTTTAGTTGCATTTCATGAGTGAATTGCATTAGGATCTTGTATATAGAATCACGCATATTTTTACTAACTTTGTTTTGTGATTATTTGCGGGATGTCGGTAAATATGTAAGCTTTTATGTTTTAGCATCTCGCTTGTGTGTGTTTTTTCTACTATGTTTAGCATTCTTACCATGTGGCTATGTGCTTAGTTAATATAACTCTATGCATGCTAGTGGGTGAATGTTGTATTGTTTAACTTGGAACAAAATTGATTTTCATGATTGCATTATTCAAAACATTTTCGAAATAAGGAAATCAAATTGTTCCAAAATGAATGACACAGTCTATATTTGTTTGCTTCATGTAGTAAATTTTAGGATTATTAATAATTGGAATATGAACATATAAAGTAAATAAAAATCATATCATGGTTTAGTACAAGCCAATCTTTGATTGGGTGAGCGGGGGTGCTCAATTAATGACCTTCCCCCCTCACACCTATGGTTTTGAGCCAAGCATCCTTGGTTATGATGATAGTGGCCTTGGCACGAGTCACGGGTTTCCTAATTTTTCTAAAACATTAGGTGGCGACTTCGAGATCTGGTGATGTAGTCTATTTCTAGCAACGGTTTTTGCACTAAAATGGATTTTCTATAAAAGTTGCCGGATTTGGACTCTCATCTACGTTTCACATTGTACTCATGAGACTAGATCAAAGAAATCAAGGGTCTGAACTGTTTAACGCACGCGGATACCCCCCGAGCGGTGTTACAGTGCCCTTCTTCCCAAGATTTCACATTCACATAGCACTTCACAATTGTACATAAGAAATCATTCCAAACACCCCTAGAGGTTAGGGTTTCCCTGTCCTAGTTTTGAATAAATCTAGAACTTCACTATTCAAACAAGTAGTATCATCACATCTTAGACATGGGAAACCATCCTGTCCTAATTTTGGAAATTGCTATAGTCAATACATGTACTAGGTCAGTTTGGTCAAGAAGAGTATCTCAGCAAGACACCAATATATCTACCTTACCTAACACCTAAATTAAGGGAGGATCAAGCAGTATGTTGGCAATCCAAATCCGAGGCTTGTATTCCCACCATAACAGTGCCCACGTTCGGCAAGCCGTCTGGGATGGTAGATGCCAAATAAAGTGGTTTAAGCGCACCATGCATGAAATGCAATGAATATATAAATGTAAATAAATATCATATCATAGAGTTCGAGTTAAGATCTTTTAGTTTCCCTAGCAGAGTTGCTAGAAAATGTGAGATACTTTTGGGGTTACCAAGCATGCCCAACAGTTCAGACTCCCAAATTCCTGATCTAGTCTTACTAGTGCAATGTGAAACAGAAAATGAGAGTCCAACTCCTACAATTTTTATAGAAAATCCATTTATTGCAAAATATGTCAGAAATGGACTACATCACCAAATCTCAGAGTCACCACCTAATCTTTTGGAAAAATTAGGAAACTCAGGACTCGTGCCAAAAGCCATTGTTCGTCATAACCAAAGATGTCTTGGTTTAGAACCTTAAGTATGAGGAGGGGAAGGTCATGAATTGAGCAACCCCGCTAATCCGACCAAAGATTGGCCTCTACTAAGCCATGATATGAGTTTTATAAACATTATACACTCATGTTTTGATTATTTGAATAATGCTAACATTACTCTGTGAGGCATGCAAGTAAAGATCATGTCACTTCTTTTGATATGCTTTCATTTTATGCATCTTTGAAAGGTTTTTAAATAAATGTACAGCTAAAAGAAAACTGAGCTCACATGGATATCAATCAATATCATTACAACCTAAGCAACACAACCTTCATCCACTGGCATTCAAGGAGGTATATCATTTAAGCACATAGCACGGCATGGCAAGATGCTAAACATAGTAAAATAACATACACAACCGGAATGCTAAAGCTGTAAATGCTCACCTAGTACTCCTCCATGGCAAGCCAAAAAATAGTATGCTATATATATGTGTAGGGATCACTTAGGGAAGAGACCAATGGGCCTTAACACTCAACAATGATATAAACAAAAATATACAGCAGATATTTTATAATAAATCAACAATTGAATGAATCAAAATCAAAACGAATTCAAGCCCAAAAAATGGATAGGAACCTACATCTTCTCTTTGTGAATAAGAGAAAATTAATACCCAAATCGATTGTATTAAGTGGAGAGCGTAGATTAATGCAAATGATTTCTTAGTGGAAGCTTTGCTTCAAAGTAAGAGATTCATTAAAGGATATTGATAACTCCTCTCTCATTCAATGAAACAAGGTTGTTCTCACCCCTTTTCATGTTCACAAATGATTGAAGAGGGAGTATTCAGCACCTTTGACATAAAATATCTTACTTTACTTCCAAAATAAACAAAAAGATAGATAACACAACTCTCTGAACATCAAATCCCAAGAATCACTGAAATAACCCCATGAAACAACCATTATGCTCATTATCTTTAAGCATAGGTTGAAACACATGGATTGATGCACTTAAGAGATAGGATATGTGAAGAGGAGGATTGTAACAACAAGAAAAGCTATTCTACGTATCGAACTTGTGAATGGATGGCTAATAGCTACTCCCAAACACATCCACAAGGATCCAAGATGCATAACAACAATGAAGTTAAAGCTAAGGAAAGCAAGAAAATGAAGAAAAAAAAAATATCAACTTAATGGATGGGTGTCTGAATTCTACTCCCTCCACATCAATGAGGACTTAAACAATCACATGATTAAAACACAACAATAATGAGATATAATGCTTATAAATAAAAATAAAAATAAAACAAGAGAGAAATATGAGAAAATTGCAAAAGTTTCACCTCTTGAAAGAGGGTGAGCTTTCTTGTCCACAAACTCTCTCCTAGTATCCTCAAGGTTCTTGAAAATGGCTTAGAATCTCAACAAGAAGCTTTAAGTTTAAGGTTTAATGGTGTTTAGGTGATGGGTGTATGAAAATGGAAGTTGAAGATGAAGCGTAGGAGCTGAGTGTAAACAAAGCTTTAGCTTTTAGAAGTATTTCTTGACCTTAGTTTTTAGTTTTAATGGAGTTTTGGGTGGTATATTAGTGAAGAACAGTGAAGAAAAAGGAGAAGAAGATTAAAGATGATATGTGGATGTAAAGAAATTTTGTAACCCTTTGGAATGAAGACGCAGAGGTGTATTTATACACTTTTGAGGAAAAGAAAATATCTGAGATATTTGTGGAGGAACCTTAAGAGTCAAAATATCTAAGATATTTATGTAAAATTCGGGAAAAAAGCCGAATTTTCTAAAACTGCTT
This sequence comes from Camellia japonica, assembly GCA_030407325.1. NCBI lineage: Eukaryota > Viridiplantae > Streptophyta > Magnoliopsida > Ericales > Theaceae > Camellia > Camellia japonica. Next base: position 86,695,782 of record JAPPVO010000017.1, read on the forward strand.
TGTTTTCCGGATAAATCATCTTGCTAGACAAAAAAGTGTCTGGTTAGACAAAAAAGTGTTTGGCAAGACAAAAAATCATTTGGCCAGACAGTTTTTTTCAAGGGGGAAAACCGGATTTTTTCTAGAAAATTCTCATTCCTTTCACTCATTTCCACTTTGTTCTTGCTCAATTTAATAAGAAAATATAACACTTGAATTTTGAAAATACGAGCCTTAGAACTTTATAGAAATGTTTGAATTCACACGAAAAAAAAAAAATTGAAAAAGATTTAAAAAGATCTAAAATAGTTTGGCAAAAACAGGTGTAAGGTTAGGGTTAAAGCTTGAACCCGAGTCTCCTATTGAGGAATTCGAATAATAGTGCATTCTTGCTCAATTTAATAAGAAAATATAACATTTAAATTTTGAAAATACGACCCTCAGAACTTTGTAGAAATGTTTGAATTCACATGAAAAAAATATTTTGAAACGATTTAAAAAGGATCTAAAAGTTTGGCCAAAACAGGTGTAAGGTTAGGGTTAAAGCTTGAACCCGAGTCTCCTACTGAGGAATTCGAATAATAGTACATTCCAACTTTCATCATCGGGAGTTCAGAAAAGAGCACCTAAGTCTTAGGGCGAATCAAAATGGGATGTCTATAACATGCAATACATATTTTAAGCACCTTGAACATATTTTTTATCCCATCTTTCTTCAACCTTCATATTCTATTTACCATATTTATCACTTTATTTGCATCTTTTTCGTTTTTTTTGTATATGCATGTGAGAATAATGTCGTACAAACAGAGAAAGTATACAAAAAACTTATGGGTAATTCTAATAGCATACTAGCAATCCTCTCATCACACACTATTTCTCACTTCACACCACACACAATTATTATTAACTTCTTTTTTTTTTTTTTTTTTTTTTGTTTGGTATTTTTCTCAATTCACACCACCAATTTCCTAAAACACCTCATCTTCAACATTTCTTTTTTCCCCTAACCCTAACCCTAAACAACCATCCATTAGCACCACCTCTGCTGCAGCCTCCCCTCCCCATTGCTACCTAGCCCTATCGCCCAATCACTACCCTTTCCACAACTCTCCTCCCTTTCCTATCACCCCCTCCAAACCAAATGCCACAGGTTCGCGACTACTACCATCACAACTCCCTTCGATGACTCCCACATCTGCGACCAACAATTCTTGTTCTTCTTATTCTTCCAAACCCTAGATCTAGGGTTTACGATGTAGCAATGAAGAAGGGCTGGAAGGGGGTTCATGATGGGAGGGGGTTTACGATGAGAAGGGAAAAAACAGAGGAAAGGGAGTTGCGGCAATGGTGGGGGTTGGGTTAGGGTTTCGCAGTGGTAGAAAAGAAGTAAAAGATAAATGAGAAGAAGGTGGGCAGTGATGGCGATGGGAACAACGGTAGAGGGGGTAGGTTAGGGTTTACAGCAACAAACGGGTAGGGGATCTTTGGTTGATCACAGCGGTTGGTTGTGGCTAGGGTTAAGATTGAACAAGAAGGAGAAACAAAGAAGAGTGAGGGTCAAGCAAGAGGTGGATGAGGGAGTTGAGAGCTAGTGGCATGCTGACGGCAAGGTTTGCAGCTGTTGCTTGCAAAAGAGAAGTTTGGATTGGTGTGTCCTTAAAAGGGTAATTTCAATGAGGGACAAGATAGTTATTAAAATAAAAATGGAAAATCAATGTGTACTGAGCAATGTAATGGTGTGTAAATAGAATTTATGAAAACTTATATAGAATGATGTGGTATGGGCTTATCACTTTAAAATGAAGAATCCATCAAGTCGACTATTAATAACATAAATGTCACTGTCACATCATTCTTATAGCAAATTATGTATAATTTTTTAGGGAAACTACATGTAGGTGAAAGTTGGGAAAAAAAAAATTACCAATACATGGAAGGGCGCAAATGACACTTGAACCCCCACAGCCTTTTATTTGCAACCCACCACAGACACACTTGCACCCTCATGTGTTTGTAATTTTGCACCCTCATGTGTTCACAATTTTTTTTCCACCTGCATGCAGTATCCCCCAATTTTTTTTGTAAGAATAATTCATCTTTTCAAGTGACTGCTTTTGAGTTTTGAGCCTACATTCTTGGACAAGACAAAATCTAAGCATGGACCATTTCACCAACACAAGGTCATTACATATTATTTGGAAACACAATGAGATTTATATTATTGGCAAACTACACATAAACAAAAGCATGTTCATACTAAATTGTTAAATGATACTTTAATTCACTTCAAGATTATACATGTTTATACAGCACTAACAAGTTTGAAAGATTGAGAAGAATGATTACAGATCATATCCAGTTTCATCTTTCATCAGGTCAAATATCAAGGGGCTATTTTATTTATTTTTTAATTGAACTAGCAACAAGCATCTGCTAAAACCTCCTAGCAGAAAATACAATTGAGGCTCTCCTTTCTTTCCATGATTGGAAGACAATGCAAGCAAAAGATACAAACCGAGAAATAACAACCATTGATCTCTCCAGGTCCTTGTTGGCATGTCCGCTGAAAGTTGGAAAACTCAATTTCTGGCCCCAAAACCACGAGGACTTGGTCTTGTTGATGCTGAGTCCGCAAACTGCCTCCTCGACTCTGGCCTTCTTTTCCTCCTTGCTGTACCAGGGGGAGCCTGATATACAATGGGTTGTATATGTTTCACTTTGTCAGATTGAGTCATAATCATAACACCAAAAAGCTAGCAAAACCAAATCAGGACTGAGATAAAAGTTTGACAATGCCTAAAAAGTGACAGGAAATAAAAAGAAGAAAGAGAACTCAGATTTGCATACCAATTTGGTTTTTTTTAACACACATCCTTTCCACAATAATCCACCAATGTGTGAAAGGGTATTATTATTATTATTTCACATATTGGATAAGTGGTATGAGGTTGTACACTTCTTAAAGGCTGAGGGTTCAAAACCATGGAAGAGGATCAAGCGGATATGTATTCTTTCATATATATCCCTACGGAAGGAGAAGGTTTGTTTACAGATAAATCAAAAGGATAACTTTTGGAGGGTCAAATATGCATAAAAAAAGGATATTTATGATCCAGCCATCTAAAGTATTGATTACAACACCAGCATGGGCCTAAATAGTGCTTGTGCTTGAATTCCAACATCAATGTTTTTTTCCTCATTTTCAACATCTCAGGAAAACAGAATAAAGATGGGATACCACATAGCAGTTACAACATACAAGTCCAACAGAAGGATGGAGGACCTATTACAGTTTCCCCCATGAAGCATATGACAAATAAATGCAATGTGAGAGTCAAGAGCATAAAAGTCAATATGCATGAATTCCAATAAAAATATATATAGTGGCATATCAACATCCAATGCAAACATAAGCAAAGGAAGGCACCTTTTCTTCAGATTTAAGAGCCTCCTCAAGATTGCTCAGTGCAGGAATAGATCCACCTTCCATTACACCCATTAAATTTTTCATACGTACACGCATTTGGAAAAGTTGTGCAACAAGTTGGTTCACCTAAAATTGTAGCCAATATTTAATCATTCCAGCAATGATATATCAGAAAAGAAAGGAGAAAGAATCATCAACTTGCAGTACCAATATATTGAAGTTAAATCACCTTGCAATTCTACATACCTGTTGCTCTGTCTTCCCAGAATCTTGAGCAACTCGCTTCCTCCTGACAGGGGATTCTGCCAACAGTTCTGGTTTCTCCCTTTCCTCTGCAGATAAAGAGTTGAATCAGAAGGGTTTACAAGAAAACACTATTCAATTGATGATGAGAAAATGTAAAAAAGAATACTTAATTAATTTGAAAACAAGTGCGGATCATATTTGAGAGATATTAGACCTATGGTAGTTTGAAAATTGCCATCATAATTACACACAGTGCTAGCTTTTGTTTCAAGCAGAGGTGCTCATGGCACATGATAAAGATTGGCAAAAGCCGTTTAGATGCAGAAACTCTAAGCCAAAGAAAAGGTGAAAGTAGATTAAAACTTCACCATGAGCACCAAAGAGAGGTTCAAATGCCAGCAAGGACTCAAAGCCAGAATACCTTTCAAATAGAAAAGGCATTAAGCACGAGTGACGATTACAGAGTTACATAACCTCAAAAGAACCTAGATAACAAATAATGGGTATTCCAACCATAATCACAAGGAAGAGGACGAAATTCCATGTAACTAACTTCTGCCATATTGTGTTCGGATCGACTGCAATTTCCTGAGATTACTTATATTAATCTGTAGTTTACAAGATCCTTGTGCTAATATAATGGCACCATCATACACACCCCACTAAATTCCTGCATGGGGTACCTCTCTTTCTAAGAAGCATAGACGGACACGCCGACACAACAATTGTCAAAAAATGTCGGATACAACACGTGGGGGGCACACACAATATATATCATTTTATATACCCATTTTATGTCATATATACGAATATATCATTTAAAGATAATAAAAAAAAAATACAATATATCACTAATTTCTATAAATTTACATTATTTTTATTTTATCATTGTATCCTAAGTCACAACGGCTAGGGAGATTGGAGCGGATGTGATCCATAGAATTAAGGCGGGGTGGCTTAAGTGGAAAAATGTGTCTGGGGTACTATGCGATAAATGAGTACCCACTAGACTAAAAAGAAATTTCTATAGAACGGCTATTAGACCAACAATGTTGTATGGGACGGAATATTGGGCAACTAAGAAATAACATGTAGATAAGATGAGTGTTGCTGAGATAAGGATGCTAAGTTGGATGTATGGCAAGGCTAGAAAAGATAGAGTTAGGAACGAGTATATTTGTAAATGGATAGGAGCAGTACCTGTGAGAATATTAGGTTTATGTATATATGGTAGTATATATATTCTGTATATATTAGGAATTGAGTATATTTTTGTTTCCATTTTTCAATTCTAGGGTTTGGATTGTTATATATACCGATGTATTCTTGAATCAATTACACAATTTGAATATACAGAGTTATTCAGAATTCTTACATGATATCAGAGCAGGTTCGCGTCGTCACGAAACCCTACGCCGTCGGATGAAGAGTGTCGCAGACCCGCTTTAATCTAGGTTTCTAATTTGGGCTTCGTTGGGTGATTGCTAAAATCGCAATTTTTTGTTGGTCATGAGTCTTCTCCTTGGCCCATTCTGGTTCGTGATCAATCTCTCTCTCCCTCTCTCTCTCTCAAACTTGGTTGTCGATCGAATCTTCTTGCTTTGTGGGCCGTCTAGTTTGTCTGGGTCTAGTTCGAGTTGACCTATCTGATTCGTGGTTTGTCTGGTTCATCTAGGTCATCTACCTCGACTCTTTTTGACTCATAATCTTTGGTTGTTCGCGAACTCTCTCACTATTTCTTTGGTTCTCGCGAAGATTTTCTCTCTCTATTTCATATTTGAGTCGCGAAGCTCTTCTCTCTCGCTAGAAATGACTTCGAGAAGATTGTCTCTCTCTAGCTCAGCTTCACGTTGCGAAGGCTTTCTTCTTCGCTGGTTTTGATTCGCTGGGTATCTCTTTGAACTGGGTTTGGATTTTTAACCCATCTGATACTGTTTTTCATTTATTACAGTTTGACCCTTTAGTTCTATGTTATTACACTTAGTCCCCCATCAGTTCTCTTTCTTTTTTTGGTTCATTATAATGTCAGATGATAAGATTGTTAAGTCCAAAAATAGGCCACTAGCTTCAGATAAGTGTGCTTTTTGTCATTAGAAGGGCCATTGAAAGTATCACTACACCATGAAGACCCGGTTTTGCTCTCCTTATCCTACATCTGCCCCTACTCCTGATCTTGACTTGGCTTCCTTAAGTGCTCAGATTAGTCAGCTTCAGCATATACTGTCTACCTACCAGCCATCCCCGTCTACCTCCATTGTTTCCTCTCTTCATTCAGGTTTTCTTGGGTCTTTTTCAGGTATCTCTTCGTCAGTCTGGATTTTTGACTCTGGTACCTCTCATCATATGACTTCTCATCTCTCCTTACTTCAAAATTGTACTCCTTCCTTTCTTATTACTGTCAATGCTGCTAATGGGTTTGGTATGTCTATTATATCTGTTGGGTTTGTCCTACTGTCTGCTATGTCTGTTGTCTCTATTCCATTTGTCTTATATGTTCCTCAGCTATTTGTCAGTTTATTATCTATCAGTCAACTTGACGCCTCCAGTTTTGATATTATATTTTCTTCTATCTGTTTTTGTGTAGGATCGGATGTCCAAGTGGCAGATTGGGACTGGCCGTAGAATTTGCGACCTCTATATGATAGAGAGCTTGCATCTGCCTATGACTACCTCTCCGACTGCCTTTTCCTCTTTTCAATTAGATTATCTGTCAAGTCCTTTCTATTTGTGGCATTCCAGATTAAGGTATCTGTCTACTAACCGCCTATGGTCTTTAGCTCAGTCAAGTATATTGGGTAAGATTTCTTCTACTCACCTTAACCAGTGCCGAGGGTATAAACTTGCCAAAATGACAGTCTTACCTTTCTGTAAAAGTACTATATTTGATCCACCGTTTTCTTTAGTTCATACTGATGTCTAGAATCCTTCTCTTGTTCTCACTAAAATAGGTTCTGCATACTATGTGTTATTTATTGATGACTGCACTCGTTACACTTGGGTTTATCTCATGACTCACAAGTCTGACTTCTACCAGATATACTGTACTTTTCAGTCTATGGTCACTACACAGTGTGAGTCTACTATTAAATTGTTACAGTCTGACTTGGGTGGGAAATATTTTAAAACTGAGTTCTGTGAGTGTTTGGCCAAATTAGGTACAATTCACCAGACTTCCAGTACTGATACACCTGGCCAAAATGGTTGCGCTGAGTGTAAACATCGTTATCTCCTTGAAACAGTTAGGTCTCTCCTTCTCTCTGCCTCTGTTCCAGCTTCGTTTTGGGGTGAGGCAGTTCTTACTGTTGCTTTTCTTCTCAACCGTATGCCTACTTCCCTTCTCTGTGATTGGTCTCCTTATAACGCTTTGTTTTCTCAACTTCCCAATTACTCCTTCTGAATGTTTGGATCTGTTTGTTTTGTCCTTTTATCCAGTAAAGATAGGACCAAACTGAATGCCCGGTATGTCTTGTGTGTCTTTTTGGGTTACAGTCTCACTCAGAAAGGTTATCGCTATTATGGCCCTGTTTCCTGTCGCCTATATGTCTCTCGCCATGTTGCCTTTCTTGAACGTCTACCTTACTTTCAGCTTCCTCCTTTCACAGCTCCAGTTTCCAAAGAGAATTTGGTTCATATTGATCCATTTCCTTCTGAGTACATCTCTGTTGTTTTCCATGAGCTTGTTCCCTTTTCTCCTCGTCCCAACCCGCCTAATAAGTTCCTCTCCCCTGACTCCCATGAGTCTGCTCCGTCTTCTCCTCCTCCTTCTCCTCCCCTACTTGCTCATTCTCTTTCTCTATTGTTAGTCTATTCTCGTCGCAAAGCTCTCCCTCCACCAATTGCCTCTGCCTTTACTGTCAATCCCCCTGCTTCTGACGACTTTGATCTTGCTACCCATAAGTATCCTCTTCGCATCCGTAAACAGGTAGTCAAACTTGGTTTTGCTCAAACATATTTTTCTCCTTCATATTGCACCTTTTTGTCTGTTATTCACTCTTTTTCAGAACCTCATTCTTACAAGGAGGCTTGTCAGGATCCTAATTGGGTTCGAGCTATGGAGGATGAACTGTCTACTTTGCAGAAGACTACTACTTGAAAGCTAGTTCCATTGCCTGCTTGCAAAAACCTGGTTGGTTGCAAAATGGATCTATAAAGTCAAGGCTCACTCTAATGGTTCTCTTGAGCGCTACAAAGCTCATCTGGTTGTCAAAAGTTTCTTACGAGAGTATGGTATTGATTATAAGGAGACGTTTGCCCTGTTGCCAAGATGACTACTGTCCGTACTTTGATTTCTGTTGCTATTGTTCGTCATTGGCCTCTCTATCAGATGGATGTTAAGAATGCTTTTCTTAATGGCCATCTCATTGAGAAGGTTTACATGCGTCCTCGCCCTAGCCTTCCCTATTCCTCTAGACAAGTTTGTCGTCTTCGGCATACTCTGTATGATTTTAAGCAATCTCATCGTGCTTGGTATGATCATTTTCATACAGCTGTTACTAAGCTTGGGTTCCATCCTTGTGCCCATGACTCTGTTTTGTTTCACCTTCACACATCTGTTGGTTTTGTTGCCTTATTACTATATGTGGATGATATGATCATCACTGGCTCTGACTGTTCTACTATCTCTAAGGCCAATCAACATCTCTTCCGCACCTTTAAAATGAAGGATCTGGGCCCATTGCGGTATTTCTTGATATTGAGGTTGCTTCTTCTCCCAAGGTCTATTTTTTGTCTTAAAACTTCTAAAGGCCGACCTACGGAGGTGGAATAAGGTGTTTGGCCAGTGATGCAAAGGAAGTGGTGGGTAGCTTGACTGATGAGGAGTTGGCGGTCCGTGAGGAGGTGAGACAGGATTATGGCCAGGTGGCTCATATGAAGGAGGTTAGTTACTGCCAGCATTCGCGATGTTTGTGGTTGAAAGATAGGGATCAGAATACAAAATATTTTCACCATATAGCGAATGCTCATCGTCGGGTCAATCAAATTGGGAAGTTGCAGGTTAATGGTGTTGTTATCGTTAGAGGAGGAGGTGAGAGAGGGCATAGTGGGCTTTTACCAGCATTTGTTTCGGGGGGAGGATGAGACTTGGAGGCCAAGGTTGGATGGTGTTCAGTTTAATGCTCTTTCAGAGGTGGACAGGCAGATGATGGAGCGGCCATTTTCCGAGAAGGAGGTTTTCGGGGCTCTTCAGAAAATGCCTGGGGATAAGGCGCCAGAACCGGATGGTTTTACTATGCTTTTCTTCCAGCAGTGTTGGGAAGTGGTAAAGATAGATGTCTTAGCCTTGTTTGCTCAGTTTTATCAGTCCGGGCAGTTTAAAAGAAGTCTTAATGCAACTTTTGTAGCATTAATTCCTAAGAAGGGAAGGGCGGAGGATATAACGGATTTTTGACCCATCAGCCTATTGGGGAGTGTGTACAAGCTTCTGGCGAAAGTTTTGGCTAACAGGTTGCGAGGTGTCTTGGAGGGGCTGGTGTCTGAGTCCCAAAATGCCTTTGTGGGGGAGCGTCAGATTTTGGATGCTGTGTTGGTAGCAAATGAGTGTGTTGACTCGCGATTTCGACAGGGGGGTGCTGGTCTTATTTGTAAGTTAGATATTGAGAAGGCATATGATAATGTGAATTGGTGGTTTTTGATGTATATGTCGGAGCAAATAGGGTTTGGGGAACGGTGGAGGCAGTGGATTCAGTTTTGTATATCGACGATTAGGATGTCTGTCCTAGTGAACGGGACGCCAGCAGGATTTTTCCCGACTCATAGGGGTTTGCGGCAGGGCAACCCTTTGTCTCCTTTATTGTTATTTTACTTATGGAGGCTTTGAAGCGGTTGCTATCTAATGCAGTTCAGAGGAGTCTTTTGATGGGCTTTGAGGTGGGTATGGAGCGGACTACTAGATTAGTGGTGTCTCACTTGTTTTATGCAAATGATGCTCTTATTTTTTGCAGTGCGAAGGAGAGTGAGTTGGTTATTTACGGTGTGTTCTTCTCTGTTTTGAGGCGGTCTCGAGACTTTGGGTGAATTTGGGGAAGTCAGAGTTGATTCCGGTTGGGCCCATGCCACGTATTTCCATCTTGGCTGCAATTTTGGACTATAAGATAGTGGCTTTACCCACAACTTATTTGGGGTTACCTTTGGGGGCTTCTTTCGCGGCAATATCTTTCGAAAGGGGGCCGCGTTACACTGATCAAGAGTGTCCTCTCGAATATACCGACTTATTTCATGTCAGTACATGTCATTCCTGTGTCTGTTGCTCGGAGGTTGGAAAAGTTACAAAGGGATTTCTTATGGGGAGGAGCGTCAGAAACCTTCCATTATCATCTCGTAGCCTGGGATCAGATTTGTTCTCCTAAGGCGATGGGGGGTTTGGGGATCCGAAGTTTGGTTTCATTTAATTTGGCTCTTTTGGGGAAGTGGTTATGCCAGTTTGGGGTAGAGAGGGAGCGGTTGTGGAGGAAGGTGGTCGGGGCTAAATATGGGTTGGGATGGGAGGATTGGAGTACGGAGGGGGTTAGCCATTTGCATGGTCGCAGTTTATGGAAAGAAATTTGGTTGGGACGGGAGGAGTTTTGGAAGAATGTGAGTTTTTTGGTTGGGGTGGGGGCCCGGGTTCAGTTTTGGAGGGATAGGTGGTGTGCGGAGTTGCCATTGGCGGTAATGTTCCCGTTGCTTTTTTAGATTGCCACTGATCGGGAGGCGACAATGGATTCTTATGCCCAAATGCAAGACCAACTGGTTTTGTGGAATGTAGTTCTACGTCGTCAAGTGCAGGATTGGAAGAAGGGGCAAGTGCTGGGTCTGTTGGGTTTTTCGTATGGGCTTCGGTTTAGAGGGGTTGGAGAGGATTTTATGAGGTGGGATTGCCCGAAGTCTAAAGGGGTGTTTCTTGTATCTTCTTTTTACCATAGGCTTACAGGGAGGGATGGGGTGCCTTTCCCTTGGAAGAGTGTTTGGGTGATGGGTTGTCCATCTAAAGTTGCTTTCTTTGTGTGGACAGCTGCATTAGGTTGTATTCTGACGATTGATAATTTGAGTCATCGTGGGCATATTTTGGTCAATTGGTGTTGCATGTGTTGTGGAGCTGCAGAGTCAGTGGATCATTTGCTTATTTGCTGTCTGGTTGCTTCACGCCTTTGGATGTCTATAGTAGCTCTCTTCGGTTTGGCTTGGGTTCAACCAGGGACTGTAAGGGCTGTGTTACAAAGCTGGGTTGAGGGGAGTGTTGGGAAGAGAAGGCAGAAAGCTTGGAACTTGGCTGGCCATTATCTTATGTGGCTAGTGTGGTTAGAGCGTAATCGGCGGGTATTTTGGGGGGAGATGCATTCGGCGGTTTGGTTGGAGCGGCGTTTGCTCCTCGTGTTGCATAGTTGGTTAACGCTGACCGTGGACCCGGCTGTTTTTTCTTTTGTTGATTTTGTAGGGGACTTGACTTCATAGTTCTTTTGCTTGCTTTTGCCTTGATGTTTTGTGCAGTTTCGATTTAGGCTGTTTCTAGTTGTTAGACTAGCATTTGTATTCTTTGTATCTCCTTGATGCATTTTAATAAAGTTGGTTTATTTATCAAAAAAAAAAAAAAAAACCAAGTATCCCAATGAGGTTATTCATCGTGCCGGTCTTATTAACACTAAGGTTTCTAATACCCCCATTGAGCTTAATGTGAAGCTCAACACCACTGATGGTGTTCCTCTAGATGATCCTACTTTATATCGAGAGCTTGTGGGTTGCTTAGTCTATTTAACTATTACTCGTCTTGATCTTGCATATGTTGTTCATGTGGTTAGTTAGTTTATTTCTGCTCCTCGCTCCATTCATTGGGCTGTATTGGTTTAGATTCTTCGCTATCTCCGAGGTACTATATTTCAGGGTTTCCTACCGTCCTCTACTTCTTTGGACTTGGTGACCTATGCTGATTCTAATTGAGCTAGTGATGTTACTGATCGCAAGTCCACGTCTGATTTTTGTATGTTTCTTGGCGATTCCTTGATCTCTTGGAAAAGTAAGAAACAAACTGTTGTTGCTCGCTCTACTGTTGAAACTGAGTATCATGCTATGGCTCATGCTACTGCAGAGATTGTTTGGCTTCGTTGTCTCTTATCTGATTTAGGTGTCCCTCAATCTTCTCCGACCTCCCTCTACTATGACAACCGCAGTGCTATTCAGATTGCCCGTAACACTGTCTTCCATGAGCGGACGAAGCACATTGAAATTGATAGTCACTTTGTCCGTCAGTATCTGCAATCTGGCTCTATCTTGCTTCCTTTCGTCTCTTCGACTCTACAACTTGCTAACTTCTTTACCAAGACACCACTGTTCGATTTCAATTTCTTCTTGGCAAACTCTCAGTGTTTTTTGCTAAAACACCTTGAGTTTGAACGAGAGTGTGAGAATATTAGGTTTATGTATATACAGTAGTATATATATTTTGTATATATTAGGATTGGAGTATCATTTGTTTCCTTTTTTCAGTTCTGGGTTTGAATTGTTATATACCAACATATTCTTGTATCAATTACACTATTTGAATATACAGAGTTATTCAGAATTCTTAAAGTACCGATAGAAGATAAGTTGAGAGAATAGATTGAGATGGTTTAGTCTTATACAATAGAGATCAATAGAGGCAGTAGTGAAGAGATGCGATACAGTAACGGTAAATAGAAGTGTTAGGGGAAGGGGTAAGCCTAGATTGACGTGGACTAGTGTAATAAATAGATGTATGAATCTTCTTAATTTGACTAACCAAATGACCATTCATAGAGTCGAGTGGAGAAAAAGGATTCATGTAGCCGACCCCATTTGATGAAACTTAAGGCTTGGCTTGGTTTGGTTTGGTTTTTTTATCCCACGTCATTTTATTCAAACTTATATTTAGTTTTATGTATGTTTAATTGACGGACATGTGTGTCCGGGTTTAAAAAACAATAAACAAAAATAGGACAGGTTTTGGCAAGTGACAGTGTCGAACATGTATTGGGAAGGGTCCGACACAGACACACCACCCCCTTAGCTCTATTTTCTTCTTTTTTTATAGCATCAACAAAGAATTTTATTAAGAAAGCAAGAAGGATAGAGGACAAGAAGTCCTCATACAAAAATAAAGATAAAATAAATAGCAAGAAACTCCTAACACTAGGATGGCAAATAGCAACCTAATCCCTAAAAATCAAGAAAAATGAAACTCCTTTAAAAGGAGACACAAATGCCCAAAACAAAGTTTTCTTCTTGAATACAAATCTCTGGCAGCGTTCTAATACCAAGGTGTTCAGGAACATTTCGGTCACATGCAGGATGTCTCCTTCCCTTCAGCACAAAGAGGCAACAACCAACTACACTTTACTTCAAAATGCCCAGCCTCTGTCACCAATTCTTAATTCTTAAGCTTATTTCTACCATTTAGTTTGATTCTACTTTACGAGCAATACATAAAATGCTTTACAAGCATTCAGCCCCTGATATTGTTTTCTCTCAATTTACTGTTTGATTATGGATTTTTTTCTATTAATTATTTGTTTGGCATAGTAATCTGCTTTATGATCACAGAATAGGCAGTCAAGCAAATTTAACTGCTCCTTGCATCTAAATCTAGGTTTTCTGTTTAGCAATTTTGTCTTGTTAATTTAATTTTTTTTTTAATTTTTGACTTTCATTCCATAAAGCATTGTTGTCTATTAATCGCTTGGGAATGACACTTGATTTCACTTTATTTATTATTTTAGGCTATTGTATGTATAAGGATCAGAGAAGTATGAAAGTGAAAAAAAAATTTAAAAATTTTAAAAAAATTCCAGTCCTTTGTGGTGTGCTGCTCTTCTATTTCTTATCTTCTACTTAATGCAATTAATCTTCTCCCTCTACTTTCTCTTCTCTGCCATTTCCCCTCCCTTACTCCTTCAAGTTTCTCCATGTTTTCTTTTGCCTTAGAATTGGTTATGGTCTCTCTTGCTCTTCTATTTATTAACTTCTACTTGCTGCAAATAATGTTCTCCCAGTGCTTTCTTTTTCATTGTTCTTCCATGTTTCTCATGTTGCTTTGGGCTTTAATTTGATCTCAGCTTCTTCTTCGCTACCCATCTCAGTTTTAATAGTCTCTCTAACCAAACAGGCAAGAAGAGAAATAACCTGGGGTCATTGCTTCTATCATGGCTTCCATTATCTTTAAGCTCTTCTCTGCCTCTCGAATTTGTGCAGGAGTAATCTGTTTCCATAAAAAGTAACTGGACCGTTAATTGAAGTTCCTTTTCACAGTTAGTAAAAGACAATAAAAACAATTGGAAAGCCTTTTGGTTCTCTGCAACTGTTCTATCTCAGATCCATAAGTTCTAAAAAAAAAATTCATCCACCACTTTGTCACTGATACTGAAACTAGAGAAATATATGTGTCTATGCACATATGACAAGAAAACCAGAATCACACCTTTCCCATGCCCGGAATCATTCCAATAACACGGCTCATGGAACCCATTTGTGCAACAGCACGAGTTTGCTTTAGGAAGTCATTGAAGTCAAACTTTGCACTCATTATCTTCTTCTGCAATTCTTCAGCATCTTCTTGGCGCATCTACTCATAATTTAATTAAGAGCTACATCAAACAGCTATCCTCGTATAAAATATTAAATGAAATTGATTGGCACTCACAACTTCTTGTGCCTTCTCCACAAATGAGAGAACATCTCCCATTCCTAAGATTCGTCCTGCCATACGATCTGGATAGAAAGGCTCCAGGTCTTCCATGCGCTCTCCCCGTCCTACAAGTTTGATTGGCTTTCCTGATACCTGTCATGGTCCAATACTTAATAACAAAGTAACACTAATTATCTTCTTGTAAGTCAATTAAATAATTCTTATAATTCAAAGGACCCAACAATGATGACTAGAAACAACTGCATTTGAAAAAACAGACACTGAACCACCTGTATTGGAATTTCAACCAAGGTAAATTAAAGGAAGGAACAGGTAAATACTTTACATATATTCATGTATATCATTTTCTTTAATAAGGCCATTGAGTTGCTGAGATCAATTCTTGTGAGGATGATGGATGGTGGTGTGAAAAGTTAGTGGTTGGTGATGAGAAGTTTTGGGGTGTAGTGGGTTTATTTTGCAAGCAAGCACAAGTGGTTGTTTGCTGTGCATATTGTTGCGGCTGCAAATATTAATGCATGAGTGATCCATCCAATAGTTTGGTCTTGGCTCGCCTTTTTGTACCATAACAACTTCTGTGCATATATTTTATTTTTATGAAAATTTTGAAACAAATTACGAAGCTGAACTTGTGCTTGAATGGTGGGAGGAAATCCTTGGTCCTAAAATTCTGCACAAAATTGCCAACTTTAAATTATCATTCTCTTTGGATATAAATCTGAAAATTATCAAACCAGCGTCATTAGAACTGTTTACGAGTCTAGTTTCCTACCTTTTTGGCCTTGTATCGATTGCTCGTGTATAGTAAGAGAACCATTAATTTCCTTAATGTGTTGTAGAAAGTGACCTGTTTGAATATAATTAATTGTAAATAATTCTTATGATAAGCAAATTGAGTAAAACCATTTGGGTTTGAAACTTTAGACATAGACTAGTAGTTGATACCAAAGTGTTTTGGAACCTTGAATAAGATGAACTTAAGTATTATTTAAGAGTAACAAGAAGTTGGGTCAGGTCATGTGAGTGCGCTTTAGCTAGAAGTTACTTTATTTATTAATCTTTTTAGTAACTCTTGAGTTAGTATTGACGTGTAGTTATTCATACTTGGTTCAGGACACTAGTTGGACTTTCGTATTCTAGTCAAGGATTATGTTGTTCTATTTTCAGGTGAGTAGTTGCATGCTACGTATTTTTATAAATGTTCCCTTTCCCTAAAACTATTTGAAAAGTGAACTGTTATTTTGTGACCAAACTACCTTGGTTAAATTATTATTATATTATTGGAACTAAACTATATCTGGAACGTGTGTAAACTTGGCATGCAGTAAACTATTTGATATGGTCTCGTGTTTGTAATAGTGAACTACCATGTTTTGCGAAACTAAATTGTATTTGTCCAGGGAATTTATTCCAATGTGTGTGGTGACTTTAGCCACTAGGAAACAGATCTGGGTAGGCTACGATGACTCTACTACTCAACGATTGTAAGGAACAAACCTAGGTTAGGCTAGGTTACCTTCAATCGGATCGTCTTAGAGAAAAAGCCTTGGTTGCCATCCTGAGGATGACTCTTAGTTCAATGTTGGATCCAACGGGCTTGTTGCCTTGAGAACTTTGTAGCATGTTACTTGTTTTTCTTGGTACCCAGTTTATAATGATGATTATGTTGTTGTCTGTTTTAAGTGGAGAATGTCATTTGTTATGTTCTTGAAAGACATGAATATTTTTAACTACTAAACTGTGGAACCTCACTTTTGAATCAAATCATCTTTATCAAAACGATATGCCAATTTAATTTCTGTTATATACATCTTATTTCTGTTCATAATAGTATTTACTATTCATACTTCTACACACTGAGTTATCAGCTGACTTAGCTGTTAAACATTTTCAAGTGAGAGAAAGACTTAGAGTGGACTCCTGGCTCAGCAGGGACTGTTTTATGGACCTCTAGATCATTCATTTATTATTTTTTGATTGCTATGTCAATTTTGGGCATACATTTTGGTTGTGTTTTATTTAAAATTACTTTATTGTGTGCGCTGTTTGTGTCTCTTTTAGTATATATTTTCAAAAGTTGGTTATGGTGATTTTGCCATTTATACTTGTGACATGTCACGAGATTGGATTTTGATTTATTTATGTCAAGGGACTACTATTGCTTTTATTCTATATGACTATGGATTCTTATTTAGGCTTTCGTGTGCCTTGGGCTAAGGCCCTGTGGGCCACGGCCGATCTATGCCTTGGATTTGGGGTGTGATAATTAATGAGTTAGATGTAATAAAAAATTCTAAAAAAAATAAAAAAATATTCAAATCATAAACTTCATAGTAATATCACTAGGCCCTAGTTAGTAACATGTGTGACATATATATGTTGAAAATAAGATTATATTGTCAGAGATATCAGAAGATATCATAATATAAGGAGATTCCAGAATTTATTCATATTATGATTCTTTTGTATCTTTGATTTATTTCAATTCCTTAACTGAAGGCTAAGAAGCACGGATACGCACACAACACGAATCGCAAATACGTAAATTTTTTTCGACACGTTGAAGACACATTCAAAACATATATTTTTATATTTTTAAATATTTAATATGTGTTTTATGTCAAATATTTAATTTTATAAAATTTATCAACCTTAGGCATGCTATTTTATTAAAAATTACAAATTTTAATTTTTTTTGAAAAAAAATAGTACTCAGCGTGTTCCAATGTGTCCGCAACATGTCCAAAGTGTCCCAGCGATACTGACACATGTCTAGAGCGTGTTCGGTGCGTGTCCAACATGTGTTCGACACATGTACGTGACCTCCGGAAAGGTATCCATGCTTCATAGACAGAAGGGATTTGACTACATCTCCCACTCTATATATATGGTGTATCGTGTAAACAAGAATATCAAGTTGTGTGAATGAAAGATGTAGCCCCCTAGGGCTTTATGTATGTGGATGTAGGCCAATATTGGCCAAATCACATTAAACTTTTGTATTCTTTCTTTTCCTCTTTCTGTCTCTATTATCTTTTCATATTCATCCTTATTGCCTAATTACAAAATTCAACTTGGTATCACAGCCTATCAAACCGTAGTCATGTTTCTCTATGGAATGCTTTCTCACTCCACAGTTTTTTGGTTATCAAGGTGGTTTTCCCGCTTCCTTGTTTCGGGGTTGCCAGTGTGTTCGGTAGCATTATTCGATGATACATCGAGTTTTCCAGCTACTTCTCTATCCTTTTAGGGTCCCTATGCTGATGTGGTAAGCACATATTTAATTCTTTTTTATTTTTGAGCTACCGGTGTGCTCAGTAAGATCCTTTGTGGGATGCCGTTTTTTTTTTTTTTGGCCTTTTTGTTTGTGGTGATTTGTCGTTGATTCAACCTTGCTGCTTTCTCTCTCTCAGTTGGTTTCTCTTGCTACCATCATGACTAATTCCATGCACATTTCTCTATTGCAAGATGTTGATTCCTTGTATATGTTCTTTGAAGTTGTCATTGAAGGGAGTTATTACAATTGTTGTTGCCTCTCGGCAACTTCATTGTAGTTATTTGTAATGATAATCCCATTTTCGAGTTCAAGTTGGACATTTCTCTTCAACCGTTCCGTGTTCCAACTTGAGAGGGAGTGTTGGAAATAAGATTATATTGTCAAAGATATCAGAAGATGTGGAAGACACCAGAATATATGGAGATATCATGCTTTGTGCATATTATGATTCTTTTGTATCTTTGATTTATTTCAATTCCTTAAGTGAAGGGATTTGATTGTATCTCCCAATCTATATATATGTTGTATCATGTAAACAAGAGTATCAAGTTGTGTGAATGAAAGATGTAGCCTCCTAGGACTTTGTGTGTGTGGATGTAGGCCAATATTGGTCGAACCACGTTAATTTGAGGTTTCAAGTTGATAATTTGCCAACCATTAGAAAAGTCTGATGCACCTTTAATTACTCAAGAATGTACAATGACCCAAACTTTCTTAAGCATCATAACATGAATTCCTATTGTTACTGTTGTTGTATGATTAGGCTATCGTAAAGAGCAAGTAAAAGTTAGTGCTTTGAAGCTTCCTTAAATCATTTTCTTTTTCCTCTTTCTTCTCCCTGTAGAGAGAATGATTTCTTTTCATCACAAGTACCTTCAGGCAATGGTTAATTTTTTCAAAAATGCTAAGAAATTTAGCTTGGTGACTACAGAAACATTCAAATTGCACGTACACATGACCTTATTGTACATATTTCACACAACTATATCATCAATGTGCATCTTCAGGTACCACCAGGATACAATACATATTTAAAATAATGTTATGAAATCAACAGTGTCATATGTGCCATACTTATGAGAGCCTGCATATATTCAACTTTCCAGCCTAATGGTTCTAAAATTTTAGTCTAGAACAAAACTCTTTAAATTATAACATATAAATGACCTGAAACAATAATTATTAGCACTAAAAATAAGGATTAATAAAACATGAATGTACTATGTGAAGACAAATTCACAGAACAAATAGTATCCCTTGCTAACATTAACTACCTAACTTTTGGATGTGGAAGGCACGGGTTCAAGAACAGAGACCTAACTTCTTTTTTATTATCAGGGAGGATGAAATAGAAAAAAATAAAATAAAATAACAGATATTCAAAATAAAATTATAGATGCAGTCCAATGGTAATATGATACCAACCTCTTTTACACTCAAAGCAGCTCCACCTCTTGAATCCCCATCTAGCTTTGTCAAAATGGCACCAGTAATTCCAATTTCAAGATTGAATGTTGTCACCAAGGCTGAAAATTCACCAAAGATAATGAGAAGAAAGGAAGACATGGAAGTTACAATTAACATTACCGCATAGCAGCTAATTAAGGAGTGCAAGGCATGCAAAATAATTTTGCAGGCAGATGTCAAGTCAATGGTGTTATTAAAGCTCCTCAACTTGCACAAGGTACAGGTTTACTCCTGCTTTGCCTCAGAAGCATATGAAAGCATGCAACCATTTCTTTTATAAACATAGCCTAAGGCTAAACTTCATGACCCTCTACAAAATATGACAGTATTTAAGCAAGAAATAATACATCAATAGGCACATTACAGTGATATCTGCTTATCTCATAAATATAAAGGGTAGTAGAGTGAACATAAGGAACAAACAAAGACCAACAAGACATAGCAATGATCCTGCTCCAATGAAGTATGCGACAAAATGATTACTAAGATTTGGTTTTCATTTTGAGAAAACAAATATCATAATAATATCATAAAAAAAATTGTAAAAATAAACTTTCAAAAAAAATAATAAATAAACAGCTTGCTGGCATATAAAAGCCCAGCACATAAATAATTTCTCAAAGCATAGCAAAACACCCAATGACAATACAACAAAAAGTAGTCAAAAAGTTTGGCAACTGTAACTTCATGCAAACCTTGAAGCCCTACATAAATTGTTAAAGAAGGCATACTGCTTGAATGCTCATACTTATTTTTGTTTATTGACAAGTAGTCTCATGTGATTAAGGTGCACCTTAGCTACACAATAGTGTAGTATAGGATAACAATGGAAGACATTGATAAGAGCTTTCCTTTAGAATCCTTGGTGGGTAAGACTCGTAGAGTCGTAGGAAATGCATATAAGGTGGCTAGGTCCTTACTCTCACACAAGGAGAAGCTTTCGACCCCCCCCCTATGGAGAGCATATGGCTGCACAAAGATTAGAAGACCCTATCCAGGTTTATCAACTCGTATCAAGTTTACAAAACAACAGCCATGAATGAAGGTACAAAATCATTCACGTATGAACACCCAAACTTAATGCAACCTTCATTTCATGCTTCAAACTTGCACCAGATTTGGTCTAGGGATTTCTGGAGTCTTGGACTCACAAAAATAAATGCCACTGCCAAGCCACGAACTTAAGAGATCATAGCAAACAATATCGAATTCTTTAAATAGACGATAAAATGAGAATTACCTATGAGTAATCTTGGGGAGAAAGCCAAGATCTAGAACAATGTGGCAGGCAATTTATCATATAGAAGATTATCTTTTAATTTCCGTACTTCAAATGCTCAGTATGAGGATTCCATACAATCTAGTTATGCATCACATCCATCAAGGGCTCAACCATAGTTTTTAAATGCAATAAGTGTTTTTATGTCAAGAGATCAGCGAATAGAACTAGCCTATATGACATACCACCAGTATATGAAAAATGAAAAAGACTTGATAAACTTTAACTTTTAGATGGGTCCACCCATCAGATATTGATGTAAGATGAATGTCCTCTCCATTGCTAGTTGCTCAGTGTTCACAATGATAAATGGGATTTTATAAACCAAACTAAGCCTCGTGTCCCAATCAAGTGGGTAGGCTAAATACAATTCTTTAGGCAACCAGTCAAAGCATGACTACATTGAGGCCATTCAGACAATTGAGTTCAATGAAAAATGGCCAATAAAAAGGTTATGATGCAAGTAAATAATTGAAATTTTTTGCCTTTTTTTATTTTTATTAGTAATTTTGCCATTATAAAAGAACTTCAGCAGAGACAAAGGAGTAAAATAAGGTTAAAGACCTGCAGCTTCTTGGCCAGTCATTGCATCCACAACAAGCAAAACTTCTGTGGGATTTAGTGCCCGTTTAACTTCTTTCAATTCATCCATCATTGTCTTGTCTATCTGACAGTAAGTAAAAAAAAATAAAAGAAGATAGATCAGTTAAAATAAGGTTGAAAAGTACTATATAATTTTTATTATCTTATTAAAAAAACAGATCTTATTAAAAGTAGCCCCAAATAGATAGCTGATATAACCTGAAGTCTTCCAGCTGTGTCCACTATGACCACATCCATATTCTTCCTTTTGGCCTCTTCTAGACCTTGCCTAGCTATTTCTGCAGGTTTAACACCAGTTCCTGCTGCATAAACAGGCACATCCACCTGTCCCAAGCTTATCATTGAATATGAGAATGAATTACGTGATCATGAAGTTGAATCAAACATGAAGGGTAACAAAGCAAAAAAAAAATAAAAATAAATACAGAATACAATAATTGCTCAGCATGCTTTCTTTCGGGTGCAAACCACTTAAAAGATCTACGCGTCCGATAGCTCTTCTTAGATAACTTCAAATAAGAAACTTTACAAGATATCCTACTCTATCCAAAACTTCCATTAAAAGAACAATTTAGAGATAAACGAATTGAAAAGCTCAACCCACACTTCTCCTTAAAACCTAGGTATTAAGGAGAGAGAAGCTAAAGCCTCATAACAAGCACAGATGGGGCAACTCCAGGCGATGTGGGACACATTCCAAGACACCCTCCTAGACCACAACATACAATAGCCGAACAAACGGCACACTAGTCACAGGCCCAACCAAGCTTTGATACCAAATTGAAAGCCCAGCCCACACTTCTCCTTAAAACCTAGGTATTACGGAGAGAGAAACTGGAGTCTTATAACCAGTACAGATGGGGCAACTCCAAGCGATATAGGACACATTCCAACAAAACATTCTAAACCCGTTTACTATGTAAACAATGAGATTCAAACCACATGAGAACCTTAATAAGTCTAACCACCAAAGGGTAAGTCTGAGGAATGTAAGAATTACAAAAGCACAGTGGTTAATGCCTCAAGCAATACACTTCACTGCAGGAAATGATTCGAAACCACCTCCAAGGTGTCTGATCTACGAAAAGAAATCTAGGTCATGCTACAAGTGCTACCCATGAGAATAACGAGACATGCTTTATACCTTCTTTAGCTACTATGTTGATGAAACGTAATCCTATAGTCTTATCACCAAATTCTCATGGACTAAAGTACCAAAAGTGAATGTTATCTTTGGTGGACACTTCAATTTCATATCCTAACTCCCTACAATAAAGCCACTACTTATTTTTTTCAGTTGTTTGACCATGCAACTCCAGTAAAGTAGAGTCTTCAAAGGCACTCTTTCTGTGACTTTGAGTGAAGATAAAAGAACACCAAATGGACACTAAGAGGTCCCAAGTTGAATAAGGCCAATAAGATTCTCTGGAGACTAAATTCATTTGTCATCATCTTTTAAGTATGATGAAAAAATTAGGTAGTGTTTGGTTTGATTTTTAAAACATGATTTGGATTAAAATACAACTCAAAACTCAATTTCCTCCCTCCACTCTCCTTCTCTTTTTTTTATTATTAATAAATCAATCAATCACTTTTTCTCTTTCCTCTCTCATTCTCTCACATTTTATACATCAATTAATCAAATTTTCTTTCACACTCATCTATTTAACTAAAAAAAAAATTTAAAAATTACAAATCATCAAAAAACTATTTTCAAAACTCATAACCAAACAAATTTTCTACTTTCAAAATTCTTTTCAATAATTCAAAATACAACTCAAAACTCATTTTAAAAATCATACCAAACAGAGCCTTAGTTTCTTGTGGAATAACTATCCAAAGACAAGCTTTAACATTGTGCTCAGTGACTTGTTAATGGAGACAATTCATACCCTACAATCTGCTTCGATGTCTTCAACAAAATCATCACACAAACAAAAAGAACTAGAAATTACAGCGAATTGGAAATGGACATGTCATGGACAATGGATATCGAATACCTGTTCACCCAAAATTACAAGTTGGTCAATTGCAGCAGGTCTGTACACATCTCCAGCAACCAGCATGCAACTTTTCCCCTGTAAACCATGTATGCCTGTAAGCGTATGTGCATTAAGCTCTATGTTGTGCGCGCGCATGCATGTGTGTGAGAGAGACGATGCTTTTGAAAGTTCACCTGTTTCTTAAGATAGAAAGCTAATTTTGCACAAACAGTTGTCTTTCCAACACCTTGTAGGCCAGCCAATAAAATTATAGTGGGCCCAGATTTTGCAAAAACCAGTTCAGAAACCTCTCCACCCATCAATTTCACAAGTTCATCATGTACAATCTGCATAAATCAGTAACTCAGTTGAAGTCTTAAACATAGTTCCAGTACCAGCTAGCTTCCATTTTTACTAGATAGTGGATCATAGTAAGTCTTGGATGAAATGAAATAAGTTCCAGTGCTATGTAGAAACGGAAATAAAGAGAGTATAGAAACAATAAACTATAACAATTTGTGTAACTCGAAAGATCACTAACAATATCATACCTACCAGTAAAGATGACCCAAAACATTCTACCACAGAAACATTACAAAATACATGCATACCCTATGAAGCATGGACACTTCTACAGAGGTCACAACATGTCGTGTCCTATATTTTTTGAAAATTTGCATGTCTGCGTATCCATGTCGTGTTATATATCCATGTTCGTGCTTCTTAGCACATATCAGTAGAACACTAAAGCAAGACATTTGTCAATTCAATATCAACTCTTATTGGACTAGCATATTCACTGTATAGAGAAAATATCTTTACAAGATGAAAACACTGCAAAGCTTCATGAGTTACAAAATCATTTCTTACATGTTGACCTAGTATGTTGGTTTAATTGCAGTTCTAATTCCAATTGCAATTAAACTTTTGATTCAAATTCCATATGAGCATTGAAGTGGGTTTTTTTTTTCATAATGGGTACCTACTTAACTCCGCATGTCCTAGACACATCAACAAGGACGTGTTACCTAAGTCAATAAAAAGACCTCCACGTGTCAGCCATCATGGGACCACGTGTTTGGTCTAACTGAACTAACTTCAGAGAGACCTCAGATCAACAACACTTAGTGTGTGCTGCAGTCTAACTACACAGCGAGGCACCTTCCTAGTATCTCACAGGAGCTAGCAGTCCAGATTCCACCTTGTGTCTCGCCACCTAGGCCATGAGCTAAGACCTAGGTGTGCCGAATGACTTTGTATGCACAGCAGGAATTTGGGGTCTTGTGACTTGATGGCTAGAGATGAAGGATTTGCCTCACGGTCCACTCCACGTGGGTCGAGTTGCCTTTAACCATTCTAACCGAATTCGTTACTCCTCGATGGTTTAGCCTAGAACCTATTAGAAGCCTGGTTTCTTTGCCTCCAAGGCAAGCTTTCCTGCCAAAAGGCAGCATATGGGGATCTAACAGCCCAACAGTTTCCCCTTACAGCTTCCTAGATTTCTGGACACGCAATTACATACATATGCTCACATTCTCTACAATCTAGAGGCTCTGTACTCTCTCCCACTACCTCTTTCTATCTGACTGGTCTGTTTCACCTCTCACCTTGTCAACCCTATTAGTGTTCAGTAAGTGCATCTGACATGAATTGTCACCTTTCTATCAAATCTCTATCGTACTATCTACATTTGTAAAATGTGTCCACATAATGGATATGCATACCTTGACCAATTGCTGATCTGGTCTCACTCCACGAATCAAGCCAACACCAACAGCCTGTTCACTTACAGTTTGGACAAACCTTCTCACAACTGGAAGGCTTACCTGCAAAAAATAATTTCACAATTGTTATGTTTGAGGAACAATCTCCTGCAAATAAAATACAAACTTCCTTAATCCGAAAAATCTTACATCTGCTTCTAAAAGAGCTCTCCTAATGTCTCGCATAGGTTCCACAATGTTTTCCTTGGTCAAGACCTCTGAAGCAAAAGCAAACTATATAAGAAGATAGTTTGTTAACACGATTAGTGATACAATTGTAAGCACAATGGCTTGAAAAATATTTCAATCTGTATTTTGAAAAAGATTGGGAGTCAACACTTGGTTTTTTACGGTATAACCAAGAATCCAAAAATTTGACTCCAAAATTAGATATGGTCTGACTTTACCAAAGAATAAATTTGGAAGTTTGACCAATTGTTGGATTTATTGAGTTTTCTTCATGGGGTTCATGTTCAGGGGAGGGGGGAGGATGCTTTGGTTTGGGCAGGCAACGGCTCCAAAGGCGTTTTTTCCGTGTCTTTTACCTATCAAGCTTTGCGGTGGGGGGTTTTCCTTGGTGCCTTTGGATTACAGGTTATTCCTTCAAATGGCTTTCTTTGTGTGCACTTTGGGTCGGCGTGGGCATTTATAGTTAACAGGTGTTGTATGTATTGTGGGGATGCGGAGCCGGTGGATCATCTACTCATTCAATGTCTGGTAGCTAATCGTTTATGGATGCTTGTTTTCTCTACTTTTGGAGTTGTGTGGGTGCAACAAAGAGGGGTAATGGAGGTTCTTCGAAGTTGGGGTGGGGGTCGGATTGGGAAACGGTGTCGCAAGGCTTAGGCTTTGGTTCTTTTGTGCTTGATGTGGTTGTTTTGGTTGGAGCGAAATCGGCGTGTTTTATAGGGCGTTGCTCATTCTGTATCCTGGTTAGAAGATAGGTATCTTCACGTTTTGTGTGGTTGGGCGTCAGGGCGTGTGAATCCTGATTTGTTTACCTTTTTAGATTTCATTGATGATGTAGTTGGCCAATTGTTTCCCCTTCTTGTGTTGGGGTTTCTTGTTTTGTATTCTTTAGCATATTCTTGATGCTCTTTCTTTATAAAATTTATTTATTTATCAAAAAATTTGGGGACTAACACTCTGTTTGTTTGGGCAGAAAACATTTTCCACGAAATTTTTTTTCCAGAAAATATTTTTTGGAGAAAACATTTTGGTAGTGGTGGTGGTGGTGAAACGAAGGTGGAGGTGGAGGTGAAGGTGGTGGCATGGTGGTGGGGCGGCGGTGGTAGTGACAGGGACAATGACGGTGACAGTGGCTGTTGTGATGGTGGTGTGGTGGTGGAGGTGAGAGTGGCAGTGGTAGTGTGATGATATTGGTAAGACTTTAGTTTGGAAAATGTTTTCTACCTTCTAAAAGTAAAACACATTTCTGCCCATATAGATTTATTTTCTATTAACTATGGAAAATGTTTTCCATTGACTTTTATTTTCTATTGTACCAAACACTAGAAAATACAAAAAAACATTTTTCAGAACAGAGCGTAAGGTACAAAATGGGAAGATGTGAGAAACCCGTCTTGTTCGACCATAAGGTCGGCCTCTATTCATTACCGTTGGTTTATGAATTAAATTTATTAGACCTTTAATGCATGACGACAGGTATATGGCACATAAACAAAGTTGGCATAAACTATTTAGTGGAATGAGGATAGTAACTCTTCCATATGGGAATCACACCAAAAACTTTTGGGGGGTAAATTCAACTCTAAGAAATAACACTGCATGACTTGAGCCCAACCCCTTAAAGGATTCACCTTAGGGTTTGTCCAGCAAAATTAAACTACTTAATTTATGAAATTGAAGTTCAGAGTGTTTTGAAAAATAGGTCCACAATTTTGAAAAAGGAAGACTCCCCACATTGATTAAAATTGGGGTTCTTGGGAAACTCTTCAAAATCCTCTCTTTTGCATCTGTAGAGTTGTTTTTCAATGTGGGATGAAGGAACCCAAACTAATTTCATAGTTTACAAGAAAAACCAACTTGGGGACCAAAAATAGATCGATCCAAGTCTGCAGTACAGACCGACCATATGTGTATGGCCGGACCAACCTTGTGGTAAAAACCATAGGACTGGTTTGTTATGCTTTTGAGGCGAACTCACCCCAAGCCTATACAAAGTCCATTTC
This sequence comes from Camellia japonica, assembly GCA_030407325.1. NCBI lineage: Eukaryota > Viridiplantae > Streptophyta > Magnoliopsida > Ericales > Theaceae > Camellia > Camellia japonica. Next base: position 86,722,636 of record JAPPVO010000017.1, read on the forward strand.
TTACAATCCACCCACTGTTTTAAAGCTTAAAGAGTCTACTTTGAAACCCAAGTGGTTGTGTCCACACCTCTAAGTACTTTTGTTGTAGGACGATTAGGGCAGCAGCCTACGTTACATGGACTTGTCAATTTTGGCGAAGTACTTGTGTCAACTCGACACGACACGACACTTGAACCCACTTATATGGATGCCCTGATACATTTTCGAACCATTAGTATGACGAGTTGTGTTTTGATGATTCGATTGAGACGGTAAGTATTAATTCCTATTTAGCGTATAACGTTACGAAAAATAAGAATGTAGAAACACCTCAAGAAAAATCGAACCTCACCAGGCGCAGCCGCATGTGCATCAGGGATGTCTAGCACGTGTGGCTGAGTTTGGTTTTTTGGGTTTGGGATTGCACAAAACCGCAGGTGCGGCCAAGGGTTGGGGCATGTGCGGCAAGGGGCTTCGCACGTGAAGCCAAGGCTGAAAAGCTGCAACGTGGCAGCCTTCTAGCATAGCATTTTTTAACCCCTCTTTATTTTTTGGGATCCCTCTCTCTCCTCACTTATTTCTTTCACTTCCTCTCTATATATATGTCTCTCTTCTCTCTACATTCCCTCTCTCCACCATAACTCCCACCTTCAACCTTACTTTTGGAGCATTTAGAGTTGGAACCGATCTCCGACTCAAGTATTAACGTTGTAGAGCTTGACGAGGACTTCGAGGTCATCCATGCCAAAACCCAATTTGACTCCATTTCAAAAACTGCATTTCTTCTCTTCTCTCCAAGAGGTAGGGTTTCCTTTCATTTGTTTAATATGAGTTTATGGATGTTTGTGTGGGTATTTTGATACACAAATGTCGAATTATTGGTAGAGGTTTGAGAAATTGCATGATAGAGGATTAGGTTTTGAGAATAATTTAGTATTTCTCTATAATTTTCTTATTAAACCTATTTTCATTGTATTATATAGCATGAGGGTGCTTTAATTTGAGAAAACCCCAATTTTCTAAAAAATCCTAGGTAGCATTTGGTTTGAAACTCAAATCATGATTTGGATCAAAAAATTTCAAAACTCTTTTCAAAACTCATAACCAAACTCTTTTCAAAACTCTATTTTAAAAAACAAATTCAAAAAAAATTATTTTTTATTTTTTATTTTTGGAAAAATAAGCAGAGAATAAGTGAAGATTGAGAACCAAGAATTACTTAAGAGTAAACATTTTTGTTACGTACTCGGGCCTGCCATTGGGGGCCACGTTTAAGGCAAAAGGGGTGTGGGAAAGAGTTGTGGAGCAAATTCAACGTCGGTTCGCTGGGTGGAAGAGGCAATATCTTTCGAAAGGGGGTCGGTTAACTTTGATCAAGAGCGTGTTGAGTAGCATTCCGACATACTTCATGTCTTTGCATGTTATTCCGGTATCGGTGGCGCGGTGAATGGAGAAGCTTCAAAGGGATTTTCTGTGGGCCAGTGAGGGGGATGATTTTAGATACCATTTGGTGGATTAGGGGCAGATTTGTCAACCAAAAGAGGTTGGGGGGTGGGGGGTTCGGAGATTAGTGGTTTTTAACCAAGCTTTGTTGGGTAAGTGGTTATGGCGCTTTACTGGGGAGCCGGAGAGGCTTTGGCAACGGGTGGTGGCTAGTAAGTATGGGCTAGCTAGGGGGGTTGGGGGTCACGGGATGTGACTGGTTCTCATAGTTGTGGTCTATGAAAGGAATTTGGTTGGGGAGAATGGAGTTTCGGGAAAGGGTGGGATTCCGGGTGGGTGATGGGATGAGGCTGCGCTTTTGGAAAGATAGGTGGTGTGGTGAGGCTTTGTTGGCGGCTCGTTTTCCTTTGATTTTTGGCATTGTTAGGGATCCAGAAGCTATGGTGGCACCTTATTTGGGAGGTGGAGATGTAGTCGTATGGGATATTCACTTGCGGCAACTGGTTCATGATTGGGTGGTTGAGCAATTGCTAGAATTATGGGGTTATTTGTATGGGTTGGGTGTGACTGAGGTAGGGGAGGATGCCTTGGGGTGGAATGTTGTGGGGGCTAAGGGGTGTTTTTCTGTTTTGTCCTACTATCGGAGTTTGGTAGGAGAGGTGATGAGGGATTTTCCTTGGAGGAGTATTTGGGTGCCGGGGGTTCCTTCAAAGATGGCTTTCTTCATATGGATGGCGGCCTTAGGGCGGAATCTTACAATTGATAACTTGGTGAGGCGTGGTCATGTTCTTGTGAATCGATGATGCATGTGTTGTGCAGATGCGGAGTCCGTGGATCATTTGTTTTTGCATTGTCCTATGGCTAGTCGGTTGTGGGGACTTATTTGCTCTCTTTTTGGGATTAATTGGGTTTAGCCGCGGAGGGTGATGGATATGTCGTGGAGCTGGCATGGAGCTCGGGTGGGTCGCCGTTGGTGGCGTGCGTGGTCTTTGGTGCCCCTTTCTTTGATGTGGTTAGTTTGGTTAGAGCGTAATCGGCGCACTTTTCAAGAGCTTCACTATAGTATTTCTTGGCTTGAGAGTCGCCTTCTTATAGTCTTGATAGTTGGCTGGAACGAAAGTTTGATCTGGATTTGTTTGTTTTTTTAGATTTCTTAGATAACATTCTTGGTTAGGAGTTGGTAATTATACCTTTTAAGTCTCGTATTTTTCCATCATCTTGATACTCTTTCAGTAAAATTTATTTATTTATCAAAAAAAATTATTTTCGTTATTTAGGATCGATTATCACAACGACTAGAGAGATTGGAGTAGATGTGATCCAAAAAATTAAGACGGAATGGTTTAAGTGGAGAAGTGCATCTGGAGTACTGTGCGACAAATGAGTACCCATTAGACTAAAAGGGAAGTTCTATAGAATGGCTATTAGACCAGCGATGTTGTATGAGACGGAATGTTAGGCAACATGCAGATAAGATGAGTGTTGCTGAAATAAAGATGCTAGGTGGGGATGTGTGGTAAGACTAGAAAATACAGAGTTAGGAATGAGTATATTCGAGAATGGGTAGCAGTTATTTTGTTTTGTTTGGTTTGGTTTTTATTTTTTTGAAAAATATTTTTTCCAAAAAATATTTTTTTTATTTTTATTTTTGAAGAAAAATATTTTTTATTTTTTTGAAAAAAATATTTTGTTATTTTTTTAATTATTGGCCAAATAATTTGTTATGATTTAGATATATATGAGCGATCCAAAATTTTTTAAAATTTAAAAAAAAATTAAATATTTCAAAAATAAATTAAAAAAATTTTCAAAAAAATTTTTAAAAAATATTTAAAAAATTAAAATATTTTTTAAAATATTTAAAAAAATAAAAAAAAAACAACGCACAAATGTAGTAAATACAGCACATATTAGAAAATTAAATAAAGAAATATTTACATTAAAAAATATTAATCCTAAAGAAAATAAAATTAACAAAATTTTTAAATATTTTAAAAAAATAAACGCAAAAAATTTCAAAATACAACTCAAAAACTCAAACCTCAAAACTCTTTTTAAAACTCATAACTAGACAAATCTTCTCTTTTCAAAACTTATTTCCAAAATTCAAAACTCAAGTCATGATTCAAAAACTAAATCAAAGGGTGCTTTCTAGTTTGTGAAATTACATGAAATGAGAAAATTATGATATTATCTTGAAATTGGGAATGAAGTGTATGATTTATGAAATTATAGCATTGTTAGAGATTGTTGTTGGCCACTGGTGGATAATGGCATTATTGTAGAGATTGATACAATAGAATGACAAAAAAAACTATTTTTATTGCATAGTGAAATGTTGAATTCATGAAATGAAAACCCATTGTTGGACGAAGGTGTGTTGACATACTGTATTAGAATTGAATAATGACATATGTTGCATTATTGCATTTAAACATCATGGTTTTATTTGAATGAAAGTGGTGAATTTGGATCATGTATAGATGAGAATGCGAATGAGAATAATTTGGCTAAAAAACACACATAGTGTAGGTACCAAGTTCCTTCCGGTTAGAAACCAATAAAGTTGGTAGGGTTTAGGTGACACTTAGCGATGGTTATTGGCAGAGTGTTGTTTCTGATAGCTCACTAGTTTAGGTGGTGCTTAGTGATGACCACTGGCAGCTATATGTACTTAAGAGGATTTATTGGGTTAAAAGTAATGAAATGGAGAAATGTTATCTTAATGAAAATGTTTGGTTTTTGGTCATTGATATTGATATGAACATTTTATGAAACGAGAAACCATTTTGAACATATTATACATATGTAGTATCATGATCATGATCATGTGCATTTTGTAACGGTTACACCATTTTCTTTGATGTAAGCCTAATGGCATTTTACTTACGTTTATTGTTATTGCTTTTGAATTACATAATGTATATTCACTTCACCTAGATGTTGAATATAGAATGTATGTATTTGGAAAACCTCATGTACTGAATGACACTGGTATATATATATACAAGAGAGGCCTTTTGATTATATTCGATATTGTCTTTTCGTTATTATTTATGATAATTAATTATCGTGGGTCAGATTTTGTAAATCCAAGGTGTAACACTAAGGAACCATCTTTAGTAGAAACACTTCTTGGGTAAGTTTAAATAAATCAGGATCATAAGATCATTTGACACTAATGTTGTAGTCCCTGACAGCATAATTGATCAAAGTGCATCAAGAAAAGAAGTTAAATTGAAAATGAAAGTCTGTTTCAGCATTAAGGGAAATGTAGGTACCTCAAGGACAACTGAAAGAGAAGGAATTTTTCAATTGGGGATTCTCCTTCTCTTCTACAATGTTTTTTACAATTCTTATTGAATTAAGACCTGTCGTGCTCCAAATTTTAACAGGACAGAAGAGACAAAATTGGTCAATTTTGCACGTTTATATGTACAAAGTGTTGAAATTTGTATAGGAAGAATCATTTATAGGACCACTTTCAGTAGTACACAAACACTAAACAATATTTTTAACCTGAATTTCACAGGCTCCCTTTAACCAACCAGACTACACCATTTATGGTCTGGGATTTTTACTTTGCTCCCAGAGTGACAAGCCATACCCTTTGACAGGTGATTCATAAACACTAAGAAAATGAAAGCTTTTTCCTAAAACCCAATCGAACTACTGTAAGCTGCTGCAATATTTTAGATTCTAAACCTTACTGCTGGTTATTTTGGAACTGAAAACAAAGAAAATGCTCCTTCATGAAGAACACATGTTTTCCCTTTTAAGTTCCCCAATCATGTACACCAATATTAACTCGCTCTCTTTGTTTCACTCCACAACCTCACTGGTCAATAAACTGAGATTCTCTTCATAAAAATATTCCTGAGTTTCCTTCCTAACTGCCTGCCGGGCAGTATGGCTGCGATCTGCAACTCCAATTTGGAGGGAGAGCCCAAAAATGGGACTCACAGAGAAGATGCCACACATTCAAATGCCAATTGACAGTGAAACCACAATAACTTCTAACATTAATTTCTAATGAATCATGAACCGAATCACCGCAATAAAATTATTGTCCAGAGCACTCTTCCACTCAACCCATTTGAGTCGATGAACCGATTAACCAACTGCATCACACAACTCAAGTAAACTAAACTAGTCTTAATCCTAATTAGTTGGGTGTGGTGACCGTGGTCTGCTGTAACCCAAGATTCTAACCTCAAGGGCAAATATATATATATAACCAAAAAATGTGTACACTACATAACATTTTTATAAAAGAAAATAGGTCATGGTTTGATTCCTCGTCCCTGTCTAGTGTACCAAAACGAGGAGAAAAGGAGAAACCTTAGTGCTGTGTTTGGTTCATACATTTGGATAGGAATTTGGAAAGAGAAATGCAAAAAACGTCAGTGAAATGTGAATAAAATATAACTATATTTAACCTACATTTCTTTTTCCAAATTCCTTCACAAATCGATCAACCAAACACAGCCTAAATGAACAAGTCAACACTACTTATATACACAAATGTATCTAACATGAGAATAAAAACTAAAATTAAAAATATATATATATATATAGTTAAAAAAAAAAAAAAAAACCTTCTCCTTTGAGCTTGTTCCAGGCTGCTTCGAGGCCAGTCGTTAGCTGTCCGAACATTTCTGCCTTGATGAGACCTCGCATTTCTCTTCTAACAGTAACAACACTCTTTGAGTTCACCAACCCCCATATCTCTCTCTGCCAAAACAAAAATCATCATATACCCACCCACATAAATACATTAACGCTTTATTTGATTGGAGAATTTGGAAAGGAATTTAAAAAAAGAAAAGAAAAAGATGCATGAAATTTATTGACATTTCACCTACATTTTCCATTTCCCTTTCCAAATCCCTTCACAAATTGCCAACCAAACACAGTATAAAAAAATAAAATAAAGAAGTTGAAGTTGAAATGGGAGTAATTAATTGTTGGACTTACGGTGAAGGAATTTCTGGAAGAGAAGGCAATAGAGAGAGTTGAAGGTGCCCATGAAGAGCAAACGGTGGTTGATTTTGTTGAATTGGAAGAGGAAATGAGGGTTTTGTGGATTGGGAGTGAAGGTGAAGAATAAGAAGAACAAGTAAGAGAGAAATGACGGCAAGTGAGGGTTGAGAAAGGTATGGTGGTGGCTTCCATGGTTCTCTAAAAAGGTATGTCGACTGTTGCTGGTTGTCGTCTGCTTTTGTTATCCATTGCAAATTTGCAATGATAAGTCGTTCTATCCAGTTGCTGTCTTGTATACATCGCGAGCTACCATACTATCATACTACGCTTATTTCGGAAATGGGGTGGGTCACTGGTGTGCTAAAACACAGTAATGACTGTTATGCCTTAATTTGAGGTGCCTTATAAACTTATTTTTATATCTTAACTGTTGATTTGTAAGATTTATTAAAAATTTTATATGTATCAAAAATTATATTAATCGAATATTAATAATTATATGATCAAATTATATATTTTTATGTTATTGTTCAAAAGAAAATTTTATTTATTTATTTTTTTGATTATCAATCATATAATTATTAATATTCAATTAATATGATTTTTGGTAAACATAAAATACTCAACAAATTCTATAAAATGAACGATTTAGATCATAAAAATAAGCCTTAATACATTTTAAATTAAAACACAGTCACTACTATACCTCTAACACAGCATTAACCCCCATTCCGCTTATTTCTGTGCCCAAAAGAAAAATGAGTGAGAGTACTAATTAGTGCTACTACTAATGATGTGGTAGTGGGCCCCACTATGAATGATTTGATATTTTAATTTTGGTGTTATTTTTTTTTTTTTTATTGAATGTCATATCATTAGTAATCTTTTTAAAACTCCAAAATTAATGATCTCTATATGCCCAAAATTCATCCATAAAAGCACCAGTAAACCTCAAAAGCGCTAATTACATTGAGATTTTTGTGGAGCTTCTATTTTCACGCACAAAACTTTTTTTTAGGTAGTATTTGGTAACTTTTATATTTTTTATTTATGTTTATAAAAGTTTTATTAATTAAATTTTGTTTATTTTTAGAAAAATATAAATTATAAATACGTTTGGTTTGAACAAAATATTTAAAAAAAATTAAAAATCATAAACTAAAAAATATGTTTGTTTAGGCCTAAAATATTTTATATTTATTTTTATTATTTATGACAATGGGATCACACACATTGTAATTGAAAAAAATTAATTAAAAAAATTATTCGAAAAAAATGAAAAAAATAATTTAAAAAATAATTGAAAAAAATTTAATTGGGAAAAAAAAGTATTTGAAAAAAAATTAATTGAAAAAAAAATTATTTGAAAAACAAAATTTAAAAAGTAATTAAAAAAATAATTGAAAAAAATTTAATTGGGAAAAAAAAGTATTTAAAAAAAAAACTTAATTGAAAAAAATATTATTTGAAAAAAAATTATTAGAAAAAAATTTATTTGAAAAAAAAAATGTTTGAAAAAAATTATTTGAAAAAAAAATTAATTGAAAAAAAATTGAAAATTGAAAACTGAAAACGTAAACTCATTTTTTGAGTTTACTTTTTTCCTCATATTTATAAACTGAGACAATCATTTATAAACAAAAAAATTATCAAACACGTTTTTATGACAATTTTTAAAAATTTTATAAATATAAACTGAAAACTAAAAATGGAATGGTTATCAAACAGGCCCGCGAATTATACTAACAATTCTTATACTTTAAAATGTGTATCATATTAATCTTTGATTTTTTAATTGTGACATATTTGATCTTAAATTTTGAATCTTGTTTTAAATAAAGACAATTGAAAATACTATTACTTAATTGTAAGGACAAAAATCATCAATTTGATAAAATATAAATTAATTTGACAAAAATAAATGTCAAAAAAATATTTTCAAATTTTTAAAAATTATTTTTACCCACCAAAGATAAAATTATGTAAAATTAATAAATCTTTTAGATATTTATTTGTTTATTTTACCAAATTAATTTTTATTATGTATTTGGATGATGATCATGTAATGAGTGGTTGTTAAAATTTTAATGTATAATAAATATATTTAATATATGAAATGTTTTTAGTTTTTTATTTTTGATTAATCGATTTGTTTAATAATGATATCAAAGTTATGTCATATTTGACTTTTAAAAAATAAAAACTAATTTAATGAAAATAATATATAAAAAAAATCACTCATTACATGATCATTATCCAAACACAAGATAAAAATTAATTTAGTAAAATAAATAAATGTCTAAAACGTTTATCAATTTTACATAATTTTATCTTTAATGTGTGTAAAATAATTTTTAAAAAATCAAAAATATTTTTTTGACATTTATTTTTGTTAAATTAGTTTATATTTTATCAAATTAACGATTTTGCCCTTGAAATTAAGTAATGGTATCTTCAATTGTCCTTATTTGGAATAAAATTCAAAATTCATGATCAAATGTATCGCAATTGAAAAGTCAAAGATCAAAGTGACACAAACCCCAAACTATAAGAACGGTTAGTATAATTCACTTATCTTTTTTTATCAACATCTTATCTCAAAGTATACATTTAAATTGGAAATCAATTGCTTTAGTATTTTTTAATTTTTTTATTAAAATATAAACTAATATAATATATATATATGGGATAATTTTTTAATTTTATGTGTTTGAGCATAAATTTTGGTGAAAATTTTAAAACAACGGTAAAATTCAAAATTTAAAATTTTACACATTTTATTCATCTTAACTTATTTATTTTTCATGCACGTTTTAACTTTAATTAGTCGTAAATCATTATCCATAAAATACTATATTATTTATTATTTTTATTAATATTTATATTTTTTAAGTTATAAATTTACCTATTACCCCCGGACTGCTTCCGCCTCACACTTGCCATTAATTTGCTTTTCCACATCCTCGATAAGGTATGGGGTGGGAGACTACAGAAACCCAACCCCAGGGGACTTTTCTCAAACTAGTCTATCCACTAAGTTTTTTTTTTTAAATTAAGTTTAGTGTGGTCGAAATTTTTAAAATAAGTTGAAGTGTGTTTACAAAATATGCTTTCAATATATTTCTGACTCAGGCGCACAAAATGAATAAAATTATAAAAACGTGGTTACAAAACACACTTTTAATTAACAAAACGTTATTGCTATTAGCGTTTTCAAGTTTAAATAATAGCTCAACGTGAAAACACGTTTTCAATTAAAAAACAAAATCACATCACGCACTCACACTCTTCTCTCTCTCTCTCTCTCTCTCTCTCTCTCCCCCCGATACACACACTCACATCAAACATATATAATTTTTAATATATATAAATTTTATTTTATAAAATTGAGACCAATATTATATATATATAATAATTTATAATAGCAAATAATAATCAACTATATAAAATAATTACTTTTTTACTTTAATTCTTAAAATTTATTTTTTTTTTTTTATTTTAAGGTTTAAGATTTAGGGTTTAATTCTTTATTTTTTTTTATTTTAGGGTTTAGGGTTTAATTCTTAAAATTTATTTATTTTTATTTTAGGGTTTAGGATTTAGGGTTTAGCAAACATATATAATTTTTGATATATATAAATTTTATTTTATAAAATTGAGACCAATATTAAATATATATAATAATAATTTATAATAGCAAATAATAATCAACTATATAAAATGATTATTTTTTCACTTTAATTCTTAAAATTTATTTTTTTTATTTTAAGGTTTAAGATTTAGGATTTAATTCTTAATTTTTTTTTATTTTAGGGTTTAGGGATAAAATTTATTTTTTTTATTTTAGGGTTTAGGGTTTAATTCTTAAAATTTATTTATTTTTATTTTAGGGTTTAGGATTTAGGGCTTAGGATTTATAAAAAAAATAAATTTTAAGAATTAAACTATAAATTCTAAACCCTAAATCCTAAACCCTAAAATAAAAATAAATAAATAAATAAATTTTATCCCTAAACCCTAAAATAAAAAAAATTAAGAATTAAACCCTAAATCTTAAACCTTAAAATAAAAAAAAAACAAATTTTAAGAATTAAAGTAAAAAATAATCATTTTATATAGTTGATTATTATTTGCTATTATAAATTATTATTATATATATTTAATATTGGCCTCAATTTTATAAAATAAAATTTATATATATTAAAAATTATATATGTTTGATGTGAGTGTGTGAGTGTTGTGGGTGTGTGTGTCAGAGAAAGAGAGAGAGAGAAAAGAGTGTGAGTGCGTGATGTGGTTTTATTTTTTATTGACACATTTTCACGTTGCGCTATTATTTAAGTCTGAAAATGCTAATAATAACAGCATTTTCTTAATTAAAAGCATATTTTGTAACCACGTTTTTACGATTTTATTCATTTTGTGCACTTGGGTCAGAAATATGCTGAAAGCGTGTTTTCTAAACACGTTTAAGTTTATTTTGAAAATTTCGGTTAAACTAGACTTAATTTGGAAAAAAACTTAGTGACTAGGCTTAGTTTGCGAGAAGCCTCTAACCCCAACCCTGCTCGTGACCTTTCTTAAAGGTAGGCATGTTTGCTTTTCAAATTAGATTAGATAAAATTAAATTAGATAGGATTATGAGTACAATATGATTAAGTGATAAGATTAAATTAGATTAAAAAATAAATTACATTTATTTGTGCACTAATATAATTAGTTGGTTACAATTAATTCATGAAATTAAATAAAAATTCTCGCTATACAAAAGGTTATTTTTGGTAAAAACGGGTATAATAGTGTCATTTTACTTCTAATTCCATGGGAATGCATTGTGAGATTGCTAATTCCATTTTTTGGGTAAACTAACAATTCCTTTGGAAAAACTTAACCAGCGTTTGGTAGAGTTTTAGAATTATGATTTGAGAATAGAGTTGTATTTTGAGTTTATGAGTTTTGGAATTATGATTTAAGTATTAAAAATTTGTTTGGTTATGAGTTTTGAAAAGAGTTTTTGAATTGAGCTTGAAATAAATAATATAACATATGATATTTGATTCAAGAACTTACAATTCATAGCCAAACATACAACCCTAATTCTATTCAAAGTTGATAAAAAAATTTAAAAAATTTTGAAAATATTCTTTTCTATAAATATAAAAATAACACGTGCAAAAAAAAAAAAAAACACTGTTCTAGTCAACTAGCTAAACGTTCAGGGGGATGACCGGGTAGACATGTATTGAAAAGTAAGTGTGGAATCAATTTTTAAAAGCGCTAACCAAACACTACACTCAAACCAAGGGGTGAAATCAATTTTTTAGAGCCTTACCAAACACAACCTAGTTTTAGAATCACAATTGGAGTGTGGAGTTGAATTTTGAGTTATGAGTTTTTTAAATGAGTTTTGAAAAAGAAAGTTAGTTTAGTCCTGAGTTTTGAAAAAAAAAATTGAGTTGTATTTCGAAATTGTTTTTGATTTATTTTTTTTTAAATATTTTAAAAAATTCTTAATTTTATTTTTTTAGGGTAAATATTTTTTATTGTAGATATTTTTTTTTTAATGTGCGTTGTATTTACTACATTTGTGCACTGTATTTTCTAAAATATTTAAAAATTTAAAATATTTTATTTCATTTATTTTAAATATATAATTTTTATTTTAAATATTTTCTTATTTTTTATTTTATTTTATAAATATTTTAATTTGAAAATATTTTAAATATTTTTTACTTTTTTCAATATTCATTTTTTTAAATTTTAAAAAAATTTGGATCGGCCATATATATCTAAATCATAACAAATTATTTGGCCAATACTTAAAAAAAAATAAAATATTTTTTTGAAACATTTTAAAAATAAAAAAAATATTTTTCTTCAAAAATAAAAATAAAAAACAATCTTTTTAAAAAAAATATAAAAAATAAAAAATTAATTTTAAAGAACAAAATAATAAAAAAAAACATTTTTTTGACTTTTTTCTTTTGTTTTAAAAATAGAGTTTTAAAAAGAATTTTGAAAAAAGTTTTTTAAAAGAATTTTGAATTGAGTGTTTGGTTGTGAGTTTTAAAAAAAAATTTAATTTTTTTTAATTAAAATCATGATTTCAAAATTAAACCAAACACTACCTAACAATCCCTGGTCCCATACCTTTTTTCCAACATCATTGTTAACTCTATTCCCATCAATCCCAACCTTCAAGAGGGATAACAAACATAGCCTAAGGGTTACAAAGATTCATGTAATCGATCTCATTTGATGAGATTTAAGACTTGATTTGATTTGATTTAATTTGGTTAGCTAGGTTTAAGCATCAAAACCTCTGTCCGGCAGCCTCACCTCAAACTTGCTACAGTGCTCATCTCATCTAGCGAGACACTGTACGCCAGTTTCATGCTTTTTTATTATTTTTTTTCATCCCCCGTGCTCATTTATGGGTTGTTTGTTGCTATAGTTCAATGAGTAAAAGAACACGGGGTCTAGCTTCCATCCAGTCCCAGATCGGATTGGAGGGTGTTGTTGGACATATAGGGGCCTATCACGGGTTCCGTTTTGATAATCTAAACCGTTAATATGTAGAGTTTGTCGTGTACTATATGCCTGTAAAAAATCACATTAATTGGATATTGATAACTATGTGATCAAATCAGTTTTGTATAAAAAAATGAATGGTGAAAAAATAAACGGTTGATAGAAATCTGGTCCGATGAAATAGCTATTGATATCTGATTAATGTGATTTTTGACAGGCATATAGTACTCGACGAGTTCTACACATTGAACGGTTTAGATTATCGAAATGGGACCTTTGGTGGGCCCCCACAGGCCCAACAACACCCTCTAGTCCCAGATCGAACTGGAGGGAAGCTAGTCCCAAGAACAATGGCCAAGTTTGTTTGACTCTTTAGAAAGGGGAATTAGATTAATAGTCGGTGAAACTTATTTATAGAGTGTTTGGTTGGGGTCATGAGTGGGGATTAACTATCCCCTTGAACTAATAATCCCCTTATTGGTATGACTATCAATCCCATGGTGGGATTGAGATTAGAAATTAAGTGAGGGGATTAGTAAATTTTTAAATAATTTTTATGCAAAATTTATATATTTTAGAACAAAAAAATAATTATAATATTGAAAAATACTAAAAATTAAAATATATTAATACTATCTATAGTGTTACTGATCTGATGGTATACAAGTAAACTTTTTTTATCCTACATCTATAATTTAATACTACCACACTAATAATCTTCTCACTCAATCTTACTATGCTCTTAATTCTGAAGCCAAATAAACATGACCTAACAGGCATGCTAGTCCAATCTCACCCTCCAAGTGACAAAACAAACGTCGCCTAAGTTCCTAAACTTCGCCCAAAATCAAGCTGGTACAACATGTCACAAGGAGTGAGACCCACTCACATATTATACCAAATTGAAAAAGAAAAAAAGAAACAATCATGTTTTTGACAATTTGGAACCTCAAACAGAGAAGAAAACTTCCACACTCTTTCCGTCCATTTCCTTCATTGTCGCCGGCAGAAAACAACAGTGTCGTCGGTGGCTGTTTTTCGTCTTTATTCACCGGAAGTATTCTCCTATAGCGATTCTGGTTTTGACCCGACCTTTGTTGTATTCCGGACTTGGGTTTCATGGTTTAATATTGTTATTCATGTATCTTTCCCTCCTTTTCCCTTTAAGTTTGAGTATTGGAGTATCTTGGGCATGTTTGAAGCAAGTTGGTTGCTAATTGGTCCAATTGTTATTATCCATAAATTTGCTTCTTCGCTTGAGCGAGGCTTCTTGTGCTTGAGCGAGCTTTGTGAGCTCCCAGTGCTTTTGCAGGCTTGCAGAGATACTGGGAGGGTAGTGTTCTTTGCTCGAGCGAGGCTTCTTGTGATCGAGCGACGGTATATGTCTGTAAAACTTCTGGGAGTATGTATTCTGTGCTTGAGCGATGCTTCTTGCGCTCAAGCGATGCCACTTATTGTGTCTAGTCACTCGAGCGAGCCTCGCGTATATCAGTTCACAGCAGCACTTTTTACATCACTTTTTTTATATCTTTTCACTCAAAAACCCTAGACCAGCTCTCTCTCACTCTAAAATCCTACTTCTCTCTACAAATTCGCTAGGATCCAAAGATCTCTCTACCTTACTCCCTTTGACAAAAAGGTGGAGCATCTCAAGGGCTACCATTACATTCGAATAGAGTTTGATTTCGACGTTTTTGAAGTTTCTCCACTCCTCCTTTGGGCTTTTACACTTGAGGTAGGGATTTTCTACACTTTCATATGGGTTTTAACTTAATTATTTGATTATTGTGTAACAATGGTGGGCTTTGGGTGTATTATGGACAAACTTAGGGTTTGGGTGTGAAATACAAAGGGCATTTTCATGTGTATGTTGTGAAAATGGTTATGGGGTTAAATATAAAGTTGTATGGTGGCAAAATGGTTGATTTTGGGCACTTGGAGTGATATTTGGGGAAAAATGGAGTTTGCCCTAGAATGGTCCTAATAGTTATTTTTGTATAAATGAATGGAATTGGTATTGTGAATGTGAAATTGGTTAGATATATAGATAAATGGTGAAACTAAATATGTATTATCTCTCACCGTGGAATTTTGAATAATTTATCTATCTTGAGATTGAATAGCTGTTTAGAAATATCTATATTGGGTTATCGGTGAAGGATGACTATGATTGTTGTAGAAATTGCATGAGGATTGGGTGAATTGAAACTAATCTCTTGTGGGTGGTCATTGAATATGAATATGCTTTAAATAAATTGCATATATATGATGTTTGGGAGAAGAAATGAGATGTACTCCACGTTTGGGAGGAGATAGGGGATGGACTCCATTGAAATTAAGTTGGCCTGTGTGTCCAAGGTGAAAGTCCCTAAACCCCGCGTATATATGGGTGCCAATCCCGCGGACGAAATTTTCGTAAAATGGCAAATTGAAGTGTTTGTGTGATAATTATGTTAATTTGAGAACCACTGAATTGTAGCCTTAGTTGGGTTGTCTGAAAAATAATAGAACTGGCTCATGAATTAAGATGAAATGAATTGAAAGAAAATGGATCGAAATATGAAATTTGATACTTTATGATCATATAGACATGAATGTGTTATCACGGGCATGGTATATGCACATTGTATTTATACCTTTGTTAAGATTCATATATTGTGTTAGATTGTTCTTACTGGGTTTTGGCTCACCCTATTTGGGAAAAATCATTTTCAAGTGTTGGTGATATGCCTTCGCCAAGGCAATAGCTTGGAGGGACTTTGGAGCAAGAACTCACTTTCGTTGTATTTTCTTTTGTATAGCCAAGGGCTTTATTTGTATTGAGGTAGTCTCACTTTTGTTGTAACTAAGTAATGACTTGGAAAGATGTAAGCCTTTAGGGCATATAAATACATGTTTAGCTTTTATTCTCCTTTATCAACTATAGCACATGTTGTAGATTCAGAATGAATCATTTATGAATGTATATCGCATATGTCACCTTTTGTATGCGATCTCTGATGAATGAAAGTATATGCTTATAAGTTCGAATTTATTGTATTTATTTGGGGCGTTACGTCTCCCGTGATCAGATAGAGAAAAAATGACATTCTCATTGCTAAGGTATGTATAAATGTAAAATGCTCTGTCCTTTTCCTTTTCTTTTCTTTTCTTTTCTTTTTTTTTTTTCATATTAGGTTTTATGGTAGATCTCCTTTCTTTCCTTTCCATTGCCTATGTTAAAATTTATGTAATTTTTTTGTGTAAAATTTTGACTTTATGGTCTATTTGGTTCACTCAAATGAGTTGAAATGAATTGGAATAATTATTCATTCAGCTCTCATATGAAATGATGAAAGATAATTCTATTAGTAATAAATTTGGTCATTATTTTGTTAGTCAACCAAATATGAGAATAAATATTTTGATAAAATGATCATTCCATTTCATTTCATTTCAATGAACAATTTTAACATTAGTTGGCTTTTTCTTTTTCTTGTTTTTTCTTTTTTTTTTCTTTTTTCTCTCTCGCCCTCTCTAAAGACACGAACATTATTACTATTTTTTGCAACCTAGTGGAAAAAACAGGACTTAAGCTTTTGTCACCATCTTCTATGTTATCCACCCAAAAAAACTATCTTCTATCTTCTGTGCAAATTTTTTTTTTTTGGTGCCTTTTTTGGCCTTTGTTTTGTTTGGTGGCTTGTTACCCCATTTTTTAAAATGTTATATATGTTTGTAGAGAAAAATTCTAGCAATGGAAAAAGAAATATCAAGTGATTCTTCTGGGGAATGTCATGAAGAAAATATTGAGAGTGAATTGAAGGAAAGGGGAAATACAGAAGAAAAAGTTGAAGACGCTAATGTAGGAATGTCATTTCCTTTCATTGATGCCTTTCATGAGTATTACTCAAGTTATGCCAAACAAAATGGTTTTTCCATCTTTAAACGAAATTTAAATAGGGTAGAAGTATGTAACTCTTGCTTGTACTCGTGCTGGAAAGCCAAAGATTAAAACAAGCAACCTGGTTAGACTTCGACTACAAACAAAAATAGATTGCAAATTTGCGCTTAATGCAGCAATATGCTCCAATGGGAATTGGGTGTTGAACGGCTTAATGCTTGACAATAGCCATAAAATGAGCCCAAGCAAATCCTGATTTTTCAAGTCTAATAAGGTACTTCAACCACAAGCGATAAGAAGGCTTGAATTAAATGATCAAGCCGATATTAGAATGAATAAGAATTTTAATTCAATTGTGCTTTGAGGTAGGGGGACATAAGAACCTACCAGTTTTAGATAAGGATTGTGAAATTATATGGAGAGAAATTTCGATGGTTACGACTTGAAAAAGATGTTGCAACGCATGATTACTTTAGGAAAATGCAAGTTGATAATTCTGATTTCTATTACATCATGGATTTAAATGAAAAAGGTCTATTGACGAATGTATTTTGGGCTAATGCAAGGAGTAGGGTGACATTCAAAGAGTTTGGGGATGTAGTTACATTTGACACTACATACTTGGTGAATAAATATGACATGCCTTTTGCTCCTTTCGTAGAGGTGAACCATCATGGGCAATCTACATTGCTAGGGTGTGGACTTATCTCATGTGAAGACACTGCCACATTTAAATGGCTATTTAAGTCTTAGCTTACATATATGTCAGACTATCCTCCCAATGCAATAATTATAGATCAAGACAAGGCCATGAAAAAGGCTATAAAGGTAGTTTTTCCTAATGTGCGCCATTGCTTGTGCTTGTGGCATATCATGAAAAAGTTGCCTGAAAAATTGAGAGGATACAAACTATATGAGTCAATTAAATTTTGTACGCAAAATGCAGTCTATGATTCATTAACAAAAGCATAATTTGAAGAAAGTGGAATGGGTTCATTAAGAAGTATGAACTTCAAAGCAATACATGGTTACTTAGGTTGTATGATGAGAGACAACGGTGGGTGCCTGCATTTGTGAAAGATATTTTCTAGGTAAGGATGTCAACTACACAGCATAGTGAAACTATGCATGCATTCTTTAATGGGTATATCAACTCAAAGACCACGTTGTAACAATTTGTTGAGCAATATAACAATGATTTGGCAAAAAAAGTGGAGATTGAAAAGAATGCAGAATTTAATTCTTCCAACTCATACATACCATGCATATCTCGATATGGGCTAGAGAAGCAATTTCAAAGTGCTTACACAATTGCAAAATTCAAAGAGTTTCAAGAGGAGTTCATGGGAAAGATGGATTGTTATTCGTATTCATGTAAGGAAAAAGATGGCTTCTTAGAATATGAAGTAGGTGGAGATGTATCGTTTGGGGAAAGCTTATAGCGTGCAACTTTCAAGGTTTATTTTAATAAGGATACCAGTGAAGATAATTGCAATTGTAGGTTGTTTGAGTTTAGAGGCATATTGTGCAGACATCATATTATGATTTTCATGCAAAGGGGGATTTATCGAATACCTCACAAGTACATCTTTAGAAGATGGAGCAAAATTGTGAAGATGAGTCATACCAAAATTCGCATCAGCTATGACAAGTGCTTTGTTAAACCTGAAGCTCGCCCGTATGATAAAATGTGCAATGCCTTTCATGAGGTTGCCGATTTGGCAACAGATTCTGAAGAGAGGTGTGAGTTGGTAATGATTTGGATACATGAACTAAAAAGGGAGTTAAAAGAAGTTAAAATTGTTTTGGAAGCAATAAGCATGTTAGTACAAGTACTAATAACGATTCAGTTCTATGTGGAGATAGTGTCATAATTTCAAAAGAAAGTACAAAAATAGTCGATCCATTAGTTGTGCATCAAAAGGGCCAACCACCATCCAAACAGAAGCAGAGTAAGGTTGAAGAAGTTAAGAAAAAAAATCAAGGCAAAAAGAAGATGAAAACCACAGTTACTAAGGTAATAAAATTTTTCATTACTTATTTGTTTGAAAACCATTATCCATGGTATTTACTAACTTTTGTTTATGTTTTGTGGGAGTCAGAGGAGGATGAAAATGTGGGTTTTGGATTTGTTGGACTTGGAACACAAGAGATAATAGACTTAAATGTAAGAATCTTAATTTTACTTGAACATAATTTGAATGCAATTATATTGAATACAATGTAAGATTTTTCTATCCAACAGTCACAGCATATTGATGGACTGAATTCATATTTGGGGCAGCCATTTCAGTCAAGTATGCTCCAAAGTCATCATCCAAGTATGATTCAAGGCATGCACCCATTCCAGGTTCACACCTAATCTCATTGGATATTTTTAGATTTTTAATAGATATTCCTTACGCATATCTTATTTTTATTTTCTTGTTAGGGACATCATCATCTATCTCCATCTTAGAGGATAGCTCATCCAAGTTTCCTTGGAATGTTGAATGACATGCCACCAACTGAAAGTGGATTGCAAGAAGACCCAACAAATTGACAAGTTGGTGTTTAAACTTTTTGGATTGTTTTGAAAGCTCAATATTGTAAGAAGATGTTGGAACTTCTTCTATAGTTGTTGTTGTTGTTTGTTTGTTTGTTTGTTTTTTTTTTTTTTTTTTTGTTTTTTGGGAAGGAAGGGGAAGGGGGTTGGTATATTGAAGTACAATTGTTGTTGGACCTTTATGTAATATGTATAAATAGGCCTTAACTTTGATTTTTTGGGAACAATTTTTTAAGTTGGATGTCCTTACAAACAAGTTTGTTTTTTTTGTTTTTTGTTTTTTGTTATTGTTGTTGTTGTTGTCATTATTGTTGTTGTTGAAATTGAATAGGACATCTCTTTTGTATGTATAAACATGTCATATGTTTTCAAATTTTATAAAATTGAATAGGTTTCAGGTTTCAAGCATAAATAATCTTTATGATGGTGTACGAGCGTAGAATAATCTTCTCATATAATTCTGTTGATCAAGTTGGAGCTCCTCCAGACATCGTCGCTTTGCTCCTTGAAAACACAAACGTGAGTTAGTCGGCGGGTATGTGCCGGATACCTCTCCGATGCCTAAGTCAGCAAAATAGGCAAAAAGCTCTGTGTATTCGTGAGTCAAAATTATGATACCTGTACATAGGTTCTGTCATGAGCTTTTATAGTTTTTGTCTGGCACAATCCTAGTAGGACTCTTATTCCTCAATGTAGAGTCCTCCTAGGAATCATACTCCTGAAAGATAATTGTAACACGGCCGCGGGGGACCTCGGCTACAGTTCGGACTCAATTTGTGTCACGGTTCTAAATCATGAACCAAAGAGTCCAAATCCGGCAAATCGTTTTGAGAAAACAGATTTTTTGAAAAGAAGTGCCAAACATGGACTGCTTTGCCAGATACAGAGTCGCCACCTAAATATTTTTAAAAGGGAATTTAGGAAACCCTGACTCGGTGCCAAAGGCCACGTGTCCGTCATCACCAAAGTTGCCTCGGCTCGGGAACTTGGGTACGATCGGGGAAGGTCAGCTATGAGCACCCCCTCTCGCCCGGTCCGAAGACCGGCCTCTACTAACCGTGATACCCAATTTTGAAAACGTTATATGTTCTTATTCCGGTTATTAGCCTAGAATTACTATGTTATGCGCACAGCAAACAAGTATAGACCAAATCGCCTAAATTGGAACAAAAATTGTAAGTTTGTTTTGAAAATGATTTGCTACTCTCAAGTAGGCTAAAATGCAGGTTTTGCCACCCTCAAGTGGGCTTTAGAAAAAGATGGTTTTGCCACTATCTAGTGGGCTTAAAACTCACAGTTTTAATGCATTATCCCAATTTAAGTAATTTGACCTCCACCCACAGGCATTCAAGTTATATCACATAAGCAGCTAGCCTCATGGTAATCATGCTGTTATGGCAATACTCACACACATGCAAGGATGCTAAAGCATAAAAACTCACCTAGTACTCCAAGCCAAAACAGAAGCTTATTAGAAATCCATGCATGGACCTAAGCATACTGAAATGTATAATGCACACATGCAAAGATGTAATCTAGGCAGGTCGGCTATCCTAGACATGGCATGTGAAATGCTACAACTATCACGTATTCAATTTGGAATTGAAAGTACGATGCAGTTTGTATGATGTGTCAAGCCTGATGTATGTCAACAAATGCATGGATGCACGCATGCATTGCATAAGGTATGCTAATTTTAAATATGTCCTAATCTACCATCATAAGCAGGTAAATAAAAGGGAAGAGAGAAGTGGGAGTTGGAAGACAAGCACACCACTCACACACACTTATTACAAATATGCCCTCACACGGAGGGACCAAAAGAATATACAGTCCCAAATAGTACAGTCCAAATACATAATAAATGAATTATTACAAAATTTCTAATTATCAAATTAAATTCAATATATAAAAAAGGAAAGGGACCTCAGCCCTGCCTCGGGATGCGCGAATGATGCATGCTCGAATCCGACTTGCCCGGAAAATCCGCACCATACCACTGCTGTCTCTGTTCTTACTGCCTTGTCTCTCCAAAAATTGCCAAAGTCCTAGAACACCTTCCTTGCATGCTGGTGTACACCACCGGCTGGATGGAATGGCCACCGGCCATGTAAAATGACCACCGGCTGCTTGAGAGGTTATCGGCTACCCATAAAGTGCCGGTCGGCACTCTATACTGCCGGTCGGCAGAAAATTCCTGCAGAGGACAGTTTTGACAGCAACAGCAGACAGACAGTGTATGGCATGCAATTTCCAGCAAATGTGTGCACCAACACATCCCTTATCATGATTTTGACTCAAAGGGGTATGTTCCTTGATACTCGGACCACCAATTGCGCATTTCGATGCGTGATGGCCCAAGAAACCAAGTATGCACTTTGATTTCAAATGTCATGCAAATCAAACAAACACATAAAGCCCAACCTCTATCACTTGATCAAGAGGCAAGGCATGCATGCCAATGCAATGCAACCTAGGCATGTGATCTAGTATGCAACATGGGCATGCCAACATATGAACATGCAATGCAACTACATGGCACACATAATGCTAACAACATAACATGCACAACGCATTGAGACATGGCATACACAATGCAAGATGGACTTACACCAATGTGAGTGGACCTCAGCCACACTCACATAAGAGGCCATAAAATGAAAATGGGACGCTCGAAATACGTGCACGTATGTACGCAAACCGAGGACCGGACCTAAGGCACGAATGCCACTCTAACAAGGTATGGCAAGGCATGGATCATGGCATACAAACATATGAATTTCAATCACTGAAATATGATGCTTAACAGCCCCGAATCATGGGAATATGGCACCCGATACATGAGACGCATCCCGAAACTCAAAATTAGGCATATGAAATGGCCTACAACTATGCAATACATGCATTATTTGCACACGAAGTGTGAATACAGAAGCAAGACAGCCCCGAGAAAAACATTTTTACAGTACAAAGCATGGTCAAACAGCAAGCGCAGGTAGGGCTAAAATGGTATACAAAAATGGCTCCGCAAGGGAGGCAATGAAGCAAGTGGTAGATGAAAGACCCAAACAGAAAAAGACCCTTCTACAACACTGAATAGGGACCAAAAATATGACTACTCACAGTAGATGACAAGTCCCAAAACAGTATACAAACATGCTAAAGATGCAATGCAAGATTAAGGCCAACCAAGGGCTATAACATGAAGTATACAAAAAATGTATCAAATAGCCAAAGACCCTTAATGAAACATGTCAAGGGGGTCAAAATATGGCCACTTTCAGTTCTGATCATGGCCGAAAAATAGAAGCATGATAGGCTAAAAAAAATGCAAAAATGGGGACCCAAGAGGGGTAATGAAGCAAGTCATACATGGAGGTCCCCAACAGTATTGAACCCTTCTTCAATGTTGAAGAAGGGCTCAAAATAAGCCTAACCACAGTTTACATCATGCTCGAAAACAGATCACACATAGGCTAAAAGAATCATGCAAAATAATGGCATACAAAGGTGTAATGAAGAAAGCGTAAGAAATAAGCTTCAAACTGTAATAAGCCCTTAATGAAACATGGAATATAGCTCAAAAAATGACATTTTCTATTTTGTTCGGAGCTCAAAACAGCAAGTAAAGAGGCTAAAAAAATGAGGCAAAAATGAACTAGAAAGAGGGAGAGGAGTGCTCACCCTTGAAGACCCAACCTTTGCTGCCTCTAAGACTGAAAAATGTTGCCTCTTAGCTGCTGGAAAGCCACTCCTATCTTCCGGAATGGAGTAGTGGTGGTGGTGCTTGGTGGTGGTGAAGAAATGGGTGTAGGAACTTGGAGTTTTAAGGTTAGAATATAGAGAGAGAGAGAGATTGTATGGAGGAGCTCCCAAATCAGATTTTTGTAACCCTTAAACCAGCTGGGGAGGGCTGTATATATAGGCAAATGAGGTGAAAAAGAGGGGGGAAAAAAGGGGGGGAATTTCGGATTCAAAATTCCCCCCAAAAAGGCCAAAAGGGTGAGGTAAAGGGCAAGTGATAGTTGCGGATCCCAAATGGCTGAGAGCCCTTTAACAAAGTTGAAGAGAGGCTCAAAATAAGACACTTTGTAGTTTATAACCAAGTCCAACACAGCCCACAAGTATGCCTAAAATACCGTGCAAGAAAAGGGGAAAAACGAGGGGTAAAGAAGCAAGTGGTATATGGAGATGTCAAACAACAAAAGATCCTTAGTCAAACATGATAAGGACCTCAAAATATTACTATCTAAAGTTTGAGTCGGAGCCCAAAAATGTAGAATGAAGGTTCGGGAGCCAAAACACGCAGTTCGGGGCCCCAAAAGTGGGCTGTTAGGCACCGGGAGTGGTGTTCGACCACGAAGTTGGTCTCTCGGACCCCAGTGTCCCTCGAAAGGGAGTAAATAGGATGCATGCCAAAAACCGGGGCAATCGGAGATGGTTAGGCAGTCCCGAACCGAGGCACACGGCCTGACGGCTCCGAAAACCGGGAACCGGGCTCCGAAATGGGCAAAATGGCCTACGACCACGAAATGTAGCCTACTGCCACTGAGAGATGATCTACTAGACCTCTCCTTCCCTTTGGGAAGAGAAAATAGAGAAAACAGAGCCTGGTTCGCAAACCGAGGCAAAGCACAAAAGAGTCCGGAAGTCTGGAGGCAAGGCTCGCAGCCGGGACTCCGCAACCTCAGAACGAGCACAATATGCAACATCACCAAGCGCTCAATTGATGACGTCTGAGTCTTAAGGTTGGTCAAAAATGGGTTGTCTACAGTTGCCCCTCTTTGACAGAACTCGGAAGTCATAAGAATGACGGGAGTGAATGTCAAAGTCCAGAGACGTCCCATTTTTGACAAGGCCGAAGACTTAGACAAAGCATACAAGCTACAGATAAAGACATGCGCCCGAAGGCAGGGGCAAAATGCAACTGACAATGCAAGAAGCCGAACATAACTTATGATCATGCAAAGAAACATAGGGACGTATCCCGGTGTTTCGGAAATGTATAAGCATTAGAACGTATTCCGGATGCTCTTAACCAAAGATGGAGAAACATGGGGACGTATCCCGGTGTTTAGGGACGTATCCCAAGGATTAGGGACGTATCCCAAGATTTAGGGACGTATCCCAAAGGTTAGGGACGTATCCCAAAGGTTAGGGACGTATCCCAAAGATTAGGGACGTATCCCAGAGATTAGGGACGTATCCCAAAGATTAGGGACGTATCCCAGAGGTTAGGGACGTATCCCAGAGATTAGGGACGTATCCCAGAGGTTAGGGACGTATCCCAAGGATTAGGGACGTATCCCAAGGATTAGGGACGTGTCCCAAATGTTAGAAAAGAAGGAGAAACATAGGGACGTATCCCGGTGTTTCAGGAGGAAGGAGAAACATAAGGACGTATCCTGGTGTTCCACGAGGAATGTGAAACATAGGGACGTATCCCGGTGTTCCGCAAGGAATGTGAAACATAGGGACGTATCCCGATGTTTCGAAAAGAGGGAAAAACTTAGGGACGTATCCCGGTGTTTCGGAAAGAATGTGAAACATAGGGACATATCCCGGTGTTTCGGAAAGGCAAGAGAAACATAGGGACGTATCCCGGTGTTTCGAAAAGAGGGAGAAACTTAGGGATGTATCCCGGTGCTCCGCAAAGAATGTGAAACATAGGGACGTATCCCGGTGTTCCGCAAAGAGGGGAGAAACGTAGGGACGTATCCCGGTGTTTCGGAAAGGGAGAAGAAACGTAGGGACGTATCCCGGTGTTTCAGAAAGGTATAAGCATTGGAACGTATTCCAAATGCTCTAAACCAGAGGAGGTCTAACCCGTCGCACACGCGAGGAGAAATAATGACAATTGCAAGAGACAAGGTGCATAACAATGCAAGTAATGAGCAAAACAATGCTAGATAGATGTGCACAATCAATGCAACGAATGAGCATAACAATGCTAGTGAAGTGGGTGCATAACAATGCAATTGGAATGTGCATCACAATGCAAGTATGAGAAGTGCATAACAATGCGGGTGAAAGGGTGCATAACAATGCAAGTGGAATGTGCGTGACAACGCATAGTTGAAACAAAATGCCGAATAAGGGTATACAAGCCTTAACGAGACCAGATAAAAACGCGACCTCCGATTTACCTTTCGGAGGGGTTTGCAACACATTCAGCTCAAGAACGGGCACACCCTGTTCATATTAGAGAGAGATAACATCTGCTGCTGCTTTAATTGCCATTCTGACTTGAAGCAGGCTTACACTTGGGGTTGAGACACACTCATACTTCGGAGTAGTGACAAGGCCTGAGGAGGTACATCCGGAGTACAATCACGGAATTCGCTGAAGGTGAAATACACTCAGGTGCTTCAATTTTCCTTCTTTTCTTTTGCTTTGCAGTCCGGAACCTATATAGCTTCAGATAGGCCCTGGTTTCACTGTTCACACTTATCGGGGGTGGACCCTGCAGTTTTCGAAATAACAAATTCCTTTTTTGCACAAATGTGGAGAATGGCACAACACTCTGAGCACACAACAAATCATTTTTGAAATTGAGGAAATGAGTTCTCGACCGGGTATTGAGCCTACAACTGAACACAGCAAAGACGACCCAACAACGGAAAATAAAGGTAAACAACCTAAATACATCTATTGACACTTGAAACGACTTAAAACAAGAATCGAGACAAACAAAACACAACGAAAGACTCAAATGCGCACAGGGAGCCTGTTTCACCGGGTATTATTTCCCACCCTTTCTCATTTGTGATTCTCATATCACTCGGCATTCAATCTCTTATTTTCTGAAAAAGCCATTTTCTCACTTTTTTCTCTCATCGCACACCTCTCTATTCTTTAATCTCTCATTTTTCAATCCCTCCCCTGGATGGTTGATGGATAAACAGAAAGTTGTGGGCTCGTGCCCCTAGCATTCTGCTAGATTCTTCTTCTTGTTCACAACAGTGAGTTTCTTCCACAGGGGGGCCACGCTACAATTGGGTGTTTAGCGAATCTGCGGCTGACATTGGTCGACGATGCTCTGCCGGGGAGTTTGGACATGGTTAGATTTGCCCAGATGATGGAGTGGAATATCTTGCCCCAGTCCAGTTCGTGCTTCGTACCTGGCTTGATACCTCGCTGCTTGGAGGATGTTGAGAGCTTTCAGCCCTTTGTTGTGCCCTTTTCTAGCGAATACGGTGCCCTTTCCGGCAAGTAGAGTGCCCTTCTAGCAAGTATGTTGACCATGGGGAAAAGACAGAACACTTGACTCAACTGTGCCCCTAGTTCATCATTTTGACCATTTTTTGGTTTTAAAACAATTTTGACCAACATGAAAGTTAGATTAACATGTTTGTTCGATTTTTGATTTGAAATCATGCAAGTTGGGTTGTAAGCACTGAAAATTTTCCTTTTTTTAGGTCCAAGAAAATGGTCCAGTTTTTGGAAAAGATGGAATAATTTTCGAGAAAATTAGTCAACCTCAGTAAAAATTCTCAAAAACTATTTTTGCAAACGGCCGCTGCTCAATGAGCCCGGAACCTACTCTTGAGATACACAACCTCGGACCCATAGCACTGGAAAATTGCCCCTTGTCTGAAGGACACTGCATGGCAACGGAAAGTTGCCCCTTGTTTGGATGATGCCGCAGCGCATTGTAGTCAGTCCTCGGAGCGATGAACACAACCAAATCCTTGGACACAGAGAAGACAAAGATGACCAGAACCATCGCATGGACACAATCAAATTGAAGTGTTTTACGGCTGGACTTCAGGATGAAGTTGCCTACGTATCTCAAAGATGGGAATCAAGCCTTACGTAGTTCGGGGTTAAGGTACACTCGGGTATTTAACCTCTCCTTTTTATGCTCTAACTTTTGCCAAGGCGCCTGTTGCAGGTTTTCAACCTTGCAAGCTTTGTCTTTCTTTTCTTTTCATTTTCATTTCTTTTCTTCTTTTTTTTTTTTCTTTTTTTTTTCTCTTTTCTTTTTTTTGCATTTTTTGTATTTTTCTTTGCTCTAACTTTTGCCTGGGTCGCCCTTCTGGGTTTTCGACCCAGCGAGCCTCTCAAAGGGTAAAAGTATAGCTTGGTCCATGCCAAATGGTTGTAGGGTTTTAAAGCCATCCGTATGCAGGAGAGTGGCTGTTGATTTGCAAGAGGACTCATCTTGGGCTCTTCGAGCACGTCTGACATCTTTGCCCCTAATTCGGAGGGTACTTCTGTTCTAGCTTTGCAAGCTTCTTCTGATCTTCTTGATCCGACTTTCCTGGCCTCTTGTTCGAGGTCTGTTTCAAATCTGGCCACACAGGCCTCACATCGTAGTTGACCGTTGAAGCTTCTGAATTCAAGTTCAAGGTTTGAAAGCAAGGGCTCAAGTCTCGAGGCTGAGAGCGATCCTAAGCTGCACAATCTCAAGAGCGATTCCACACAAGTCTTCGCAGGACTGCGCAAAATATTTTTTGAATTTTTGAAAGTTTTTAAGAAGGCGACGAATCGCTCACGCTGAAGATGGTGTGGAACCAATCTGGATCAAAGCTAGGGTCCTTCTCAGTACTCACACCAACAAGCATGATTTCATTCATTAAGGGCTTAGCATGCCTCTCTTTCTCTCAGTTGATCAAAGTTTTGCAAATCCCGAGGAATTCTTCCATCTTTGTTTTCACCGCAGTGTTCGAAAAGTTTTGAAAAACTCAAGTTATTACAATGATTTCAAGGCACAGAAAAGACAGAGTTCTTAGTCAAATACTGCCATCTCATTTGGAATTTCTGGCACAGCTGACACACAGTAGAAGCAGACACAAGCGTGTGGAAATCACTGCTGTTCCATTCAGATCTGTTGGCATAACTGGCTCCAAGGCAGAAACAGACTCGAAAGAAAGTGAAAAGACAAACACAAAACAAAATAGTGAGATCCGCGGTAATATCCCCGGAATCACCCAACTCCAATACAACAGGACTGACTCGAAACCACCACAAGACAGACCCAAAACAAAAAGACTGACTCAAAACAAAGAGACAGACTCGAAATAACACAACAAGACTGACCCAATACCCAAGTCAGAATGTACAAAAACCAGCATTCACAAATGCTCAAAACGGTGTGTGCCATACGCCACATCTGGAGTAAACTGAGCACCGCTCGCAGGTGGTCCATCCCCTGATCACATCACATTATCCCCCCACAGGTTCACTGATCAAGTGCCGATAGACTTTGCAGAGCTTGGTGCGGGGATGACCCCATTGTCAATCAAATTTTGTATCTCGTGGCAGAGACGGATGCAACCGTCGGTGTCATGACCGGTTTGTTGATGGAAAGCACAGTACTTAGCCGGGTCATGCTTTGCAGGGAGAGCTTTGACCGAGCTAACAAGGGCAAGGTCCACCTTATAAAGCCCAAACACCTCGGCTCATAACTCAGTCCAGATTTCTCCTGGCCCAAGCTCGTTAGTTTTTAAACCGAGCTACAACAGCTCCTATCTTGGTCCGACGTGCGACCCAATTTCCAAAGAAGCCTATTCTTTAGCTCGGCCTAATTTATTTATAAATTACCCTCTCAATTGCCCCCTAGTTCCATCTGCTCAACATGATTTGGGATTACTTGTTACCCGCCGAGCTAAAAGTTGGCCTTCAACCGAGCAAAATTGATACCAGGCTACTAGTTTGTCTGGTCAAAAAACGTCTTTTCAGTCGCTGCACATTTGAATCGCTTACGATTCTCTTGGACACGTGGCGAGCCCTTATTGGTTGAATACAGCTACCATAGCCGCCTTCGTACCGCGCAAAATTTGAACAGTCCCGCCCAAATTCACGCTTTATACAAAAAACCCCTATTTTTCCAAATCAAACACTCCATTATTCATCTTCTCCTTCTCTTCGTGCCTCTGTGCTTCCATTTTCACGCTCAAAGACACCTGCAAAGCTTGTGTTCCTGTTGGCGCCTGTTTGACCTTTGTTCCTCCACATCGAAGCTGTAAGTAACTCAATCCTTTCATTTTCTTCGTTCTGCTTTTGTGAATATATATAGTAT
The DNA here is from genome assembly GCA_030407325.1 of Camellia japonica. Lineage (NCBI taxonomy): Eukaryota > Viridiplantae > Streptophyta > Magnoliopsida > Ericales > Theaceae > Camellia > Camellia japonica. Next base: position 86,752,024 of record JAPPVO010000017.1, read on the forward strand.
AGAAACACATTCACATGTTTCTTGAAACACATTACTATAGTTTTCACACAAATGGGCAAGAACCTCTTTAGACCATAATCACACTCACTGGATTCCCAAATAACCTGTAATAGGACACTTTTGATCCAAAATCACACCACGACCGAGATAAGAACTTGTTTATCATGAGTGTGTATTATACCGAACTGGAAACCATACCCAACAACCGAACTAGACCTGGACCCAAGCCTTTAACCGGGCTAGAGGTCCTGAATGAGCCCTTCTGTTCGACCGAACTGAGAATACCATGTTCCCCGAATGTGACCGAGCTTGGTTTTTCTATTTTCTTTTTTGCTTGTAAATTGACTGTTCACTTAGTCCGGTCCAGTTGTCTGGGCATAACACTTCTTATCTTCACTTTGCAGACTCTGACTAGGTTAGCCAGGCACACCTTTGCACGCTTAATCGAGATACTCTACGTCATCTCAACACCGAGCTAGGACTCTGGGCTAAGTTATTCATAATTTTAAGTCATAAATGGGTAAATATCGATTCCTAGTAAACTCACAAGGGGTTATTGCCGAATTCTGCAAGGACTACAACATTCCTGATAACGTCCACCTTTCACTAGCCGAGCTAGATACAACTGCATGGAGAAAACCGAGCTTCGTTCCCGTCACCGTCATTTATATTGTAGATGTAATACCCCGACCCTCATATCTGATTCCGCTGTCTTTTAATCTCCTGTTCTGTGCCTTTGAATGTTGTTGTGAAAATCTATGTGAAAATATAGTAAAAGAGCATGGAACTTAGAAATATGAGTTTCTATCTGTTGAATTAGAACGTATCTGTTACACTTGAATCACTTAAAATGGAAATTGAGCACCTTAGAGACTTAATTTGCAGAAATTGATTTGATATTTGGAATCTACATGATTTTTAAGCTATAAGGAGATTTTGTGTGAAATTTTTATTTCGGCACCCTAAAGCGATTGATTTTCGTCTTTTATGCCTTATATATATATTGTTATATCTACCTAAGACTTGTTGAGTTGAGTCAAAAACGTGGATCACTTTTGGGTGAGGAAATAGGAGAGGAAGGAGAAGAGAATTGGGGGAAATTCGTGGGTCACCAAGGAAGCTTACCAACTTGTTGAAATTGTGTGATTTGCTCAAAGGTAACTCAAATTTCTTGTTTTAGCTACTCAAGAGTTGCACCCTATGCCATGTTTGTGGTTGTTTCAAGGAGGATCTATGTTTGATCTATTAAGGGTTCTTACTACTTGGTTATGTTGCCATTTTGATTTAGTTTGATGGTGAAATTATACTTTAATTCTTGCTTTATAGCATCATTCCATGTCAATATATTGAGATTATGTGATATGTTTAAAGAGCTTGGAATTAGAATGAAGTTTGTGCAAGTGTTGGCTTGTTGAAGCCTTTAACTTGGTTCAAATTGGCATGATTAAGCTTGGATTCATGTTTTGGTGTTGTTAGGTGAATGTATTGCTTGAATTTGACCCTTGATTTCATAAAAATTGAGTTTGAATGATGAATTTTGGCTTGAAAATCGGGCTGCCCTGAATCTGGGTCGACGTCCGCTCGAGCGGGGGTCAGGGCCGCTCGAGCGGGAAAATACACCTCCCAGCAGTTTTCTGAAATTTACCCTGTCCGCTCGAGCGGGGGATATGTACGCTCGAGCGTAAAAATCGACCATCCAGTATTTTGGCAGCACTACACTGTCCGCTCGAGCGGACAAAGTTACGCTCGAGCGGAGGACTGTTTCAGCAAGAAAATATGTTTTGTTCAGTTTTTCGTGTTTGACTCTTTGGTGTTATTAGAATATTTTTCTGATAAGTTTATGATAGTGATATTCGTTCCATAAAACTGTACTGGCATATGGAATGACTGTTAAGGATTCGAAAGAAAGAATACTAATTTATTAGTTATGTTGTGTGCAGGGCACACTCCAGAAGGAACTCATACGCCACCACAACACTGTGAGTAATAGTGCATTATACATATATTCATGTATCTGTTTTCTGTAAGATAAGATCATGTGTTGATCTGGAACTGAAATGTAAGCACCTTATTTATCTATCTGTGCCGCAAGGCTACCTGTTGTGCCGCAAGGCTACCTGAGTCGAAAGACTATCTGTGCCGTAAGGCTACCTGTTGTGCCGCAAGGCTACCTGTTGTGCCGCAAGGCTACCTGTTGTGCCGCAAGGCTACCTGAGCCGAAAGGCTATCTGTGCCGCAAGGCTATCTGGGCTAATAGGCCAATCTGTTATCTCGGTATTTGGTTTTGATACATATACTACTGTACATTGTGATTTTATTATTACGCACTACTATTCACTGAGCTTGTCTCATTCTGTAATTTTGTCTGATTCTGTAGGAACCAGCTTGAGGAGCCGATCTAGCACACTTCATGCATTTTTGTCAGCCTAAGGATAACCAGGCACTGGAGGAAACCCTTACATATTAGATCAGTTTACTTTGTATATGTAATTTTGGTATCCACATTGCTGGTCAGGGATATGTATTTATTGTTTTGTATGCCTAAGACCTGGGCTGGATTGTAAATGTTTATGTAACCTCATTTTGTGTGCATGTTACTTTATGTTCAATGTTAAGATGGTCCTGGCTTGTTGATAGTTGCTCAATGGATATTTCTAGATGTCGTTTTAAATTTAATGCTTCCGTTCAGGCCCCCAAATGTTATACCATACAGGTTATTCTGTCTGTTTCTGCTTAGGTCATGCCCAAACTTTTAGGGGCTGGTTTGGGGCGTGACAAGTGGTATCAGAGCACGAGTTGCTATCTCACACACTGATCCATTGAGCGTTAGGATGTCTAGTGTAGTAGGCATCATACAGGAAGGTAGGAATGATAGCAACGTGATATGATTTCTGCTAACCCTAATGCTAACGATTTGACTTTCTTGTACACCTTTGTGTATGGTATAATGATTTGTTTTGTAGACTATGGTGAGAACAAGGGCTGATGAGCCAGAAGATGCTACCTCGGTACGGTTGGATAGGATGGAAAGAATGATGAGAGATATGGCTGAAACTCTACGACAACAACAGCAACAGCAACAACAACCCTCAGCCACCACCCCCGCCAGTACCCCCACCTGTAATGCAAGATATTCACGCTGAGGACCGTACCATCACACTTACGCGGGAGTTTAAAAAGATGAAACCACCTTCGTTCAAAGGAGGGATTGAACCAATGAAGGCGGAGGCATGGGTGCTAGGGATAGAGAAATTATTCGAAGTCTTCCCTTGTACTGAAGTTCAGAAAGTGCAGCTTGCTGCTTTCACGCTTGAAGAGGAAGCACGGAGGTGGTGGATGCTTACCAGAACAATGCATCCGGGGTTGACTTGGGACAGGTTCTTGGTGTTATTCTATGACAAATATTTTCCTCAGAGTATGCGAGACAAGAAAGTGACTGAGTTTGAAACATTGAGACAAGGAAACAAAACTGTAGCTGAGTATGAAGCCCAGTTTGCAGAACTAGCTCGGTTTGCACCTCACATGGTAGACACAGAGTACAAAAAGGCGCGGAAATTCGAGGGAGGATTGCGGAATGCCATTCAGGATCGGATCAATGTGTTGAAGTTACCGACGTACGTTGATGTCTTGGAGCGGGCTGTCATCGCAGAAGGAAATTTGGCTACTCAGACTCGGATTTCTGAATGGAAAGGGAAGAGGCAAAATACTCAATGGTCTAAGGGATCAACCACTTCACCAAATAAAAAGCAGAATTCAGGAAACTTCACCAGTACAGCTTCTCAGAATTCGACTCCTGTGTGTCTGGAATGTGGGTTGAAACATCGTGGGGTTTGTCATCGGTTGACTGGAGCTTGTTTCCGGTGTGGAAAAACAGGACATTTGATTAGGGACTGTCCACAAAGGAATCAACAACCCGGTAGTAAGGCCGCCACAAGTTCAGCTGGGTCTACACCGACTCCTAGTGCCAAATCAACTGTCAAACCAAATAATAACAAGGACACCATGAAGCAAGGTAGGGTATTTGCGTTGGTTCCGGGAGATATACAGAATGCAACAACAGTGGTGTCAGGTACATTTACAGTTTATGGCCACTCTGCTTATGTTTTGTTTGATTCTGGCTCTACCTGCTCTTTTGTGTCAAAGCAATTTGCAAAGAACTTAGATAAACCTGAAATAGAATTAGCCTATGTGTTGCGTGTTACATCGCCTATGGGGACTTCCTTGATCTGTACTTCTGTCTATCCTACTTGTGAAATTCTCATTGGAAATGCTCGTGTATATGCTAATTTAGTCCCACTTGATATGACTTCATTTGATATTATTTTGGGGATGGATTGGTTGGGAGAATACGGGGCTACCATAGATTGCCTAATGAAACAAATTAAATTCCACCCTCCGGGTCAGTCAGAAACTATTTTCCAGGGTCAAGAAGTGACATCACCACCGTATGTGATCTCTGCAGCTAAGGCTTACAAATTGATTCAAAAAGGATGTCGGGGGTATTTGTGTAATGTTCTGGGAGGCCCAGTAGAGAATGAAAATATTGATGCGATTCCGGTTGTTTGTGACTTTCCGGATGTCTTCCCAAAAGAACTGCCGGGAGAGTTAGTGGACCGTGAAATTGAGTTCACAATTGATGTATTACCTGGAACTCAACCCATTTCTAAAACTCCGTATCGAATGGCATTAGCTGAAATGAAGGAATTGAAGGGTCAGCTTCAAGATTTATTGGATAAAGGGTTTATTCGTCCGAGTGTCTCTCCCTGGGGTGCACCAGTCCTGTTTGTGAAGAAGAAAGACGGGACACTTCGTTTATGCATAGATTACCGGGAGCTTAATAAAGTAACGATCAAAAACAAGTATCCTTTACCGAGAATTGATGATTTATTTGATCAGTTACAAGGGGCACAGGTTTTCTCCAAGATTGATTTGCGGTCCGGGTATCATCAATTGAAAGTCAAAGCCGAAGATGTCGAGAAGACAGCCTTCCGAACCCGCTACGGTCATTATGAATTTTTGGTTATGCCCTTTGGGGTTACAAACGCACCAGCAGCATTTATGGATCTGATGAACCGAGTCTTCAAACCTTATCTGGATGAGTTTGTAGTGGTCTTTATAGATGACATCCTTATTTATTCTGGGAATGTAGAAGCTCATGAGAATCATCTTCGTCGAATCCTCCAAACTCTCCGAGAAAAGAAGCTGTACGCAAAACTGAAGAAGTGTGAATTTTGGCTACACGAAGTGGCATTTCTGGGACATGTCATAACTAAAGAAGGAGTTTCCGTTGATCCAAGTAAGATTGAGGCAATTGTAAACTGGCCAACCCCGACTAATGTAACTGAAGTGCGCAGTTTTATGGGACTAGCAGGTTATTATCGGAGATTTGTCCAAGACTTTTCTAAGATTGCTGTACCACTTACGCAGCTAACGAAGAAGGGCATTGCATTTGAATGGACTGAACAGAGAGAATTTGCTTTCCGGGAATTAAAAACGAAGTTAACTACAGCCCCGATTCTTGCATTACCATCTGGTAACGAGGGATTTGTAATTTACAGTGACGCTTCACATAAGGGACTGGGTTGTGTTCTTATGCAGAACGGAAGAGTTATCGCCTACGCCTCTCGCCAGCTTAAACCCCATGAGAAAAGTTATCCCACACATGACCTTGAATAGCAGCAGTTGTTTTTGCGTTAAAGATTTGGCGACATTATCTGTATGGACTTCTTGTGATATTTACACTGATCATAAAAGCCTCAAATACCTTTTCACTCAAAAGGAGTTGAATATGCGTCAACGGCGGTGGCTAGAACTTATTAAGGATTACGATTTGCAGCTTCACTACCATCCCGGCAAAGCTAACACAGTAGCAGACGCACTCAGTCGGAAAAGTGTGGGAACACTGGCGAGTTTATTAACAGAAAGTAAAGAATTGATAGGTGATCTGAATAAGATGGAGATTGACCTAATACTACCTGGGCAAGGAGCAACAATAGCAGCAATAATGGCTCAACCGGCATTACTGGAGGAGATCAAGATACGTCAAATGGAGGACGACGCCCTCAAGAAAATATGTAGTGAAATGGAGACAAAACCGAAACTGGGATTTACTTTGACAGATTCCGTGCTTAAATTTCAAAATCGGGTGTGTGTCCCTAATGTGGTAGAACTTAAACGGAAGTTGATGGAAGAAGCACATGCCTCGAGAGTCTCAATACATCCAGGGAGTACTAAAATGTACCGAGATTTGAAGCAACATTTCTGGTGGCCAAGTATGAAGAGGGAAATTGCAGAGTTTGTATCTAAATGTTTGCAGTGCCAGCAAGTTAAAGCAGAACATCAGAAACCCGCAGGGTTGTTACAACCCCTTCCAGTTCCGGAGTGGAAATGGGAACACCTAACGATGGATTTTGTAGTGGGGTTACCACGGACGCCTCGGGGTATGAATTCGATATGGGTTATTGTTGACCGATTAACCAAATCCGCCCATTTCTTGCCTGTGAAGACCCAATACAACGCCGACAAACTTGCTTTGCTCTATATAGATGAAATTGTAAGACTTCACGGAGTTCCGGTTTCAATTGTGTCAGACAGAGATCCAAAATTTGTGTCACGGTTTTGGCAGAGTCTACAGAATGCAATGGGTACAGAATTGAAGTTCAGTACAGCTTTCCATCCTCAAACCGATGGACAGTCCGAAAGGACGATTCAGACGTTAGAAGATATGCTTCGAATGTGTGTTCTGGATTTTCAAGAGAGTTGGGAGACGCATCTACCATTGATTGAATTCGCGTATAATAATAGTTACCATTCGAGTATTCAAATGGCACCTTATGAAGCTCTGTATGGGAGACCGTGTCGCTCACCAGTGTGCTGGGCTGAGGTAGGAGATAGGCCTTTGTTAGGGCCAGAGATTGTTCAATTGACTACTGAGAAAGTGAAGATTATTCGAGAAAGGCTGAAAACTGCTCAAAGCAGGCAGAAGAGTTACGCAGATAACCGACGAAGGAATTTGGAATTTGATGAGAACAGTCATGTCTTTGTGAAAGTCACCCCAATGAAAGGCCACCCAAGATTTGGAAAGAAGGGTAAGCTAACACCCCGATATGTCGGTCCCTTTCAGATTTTACAGAAAGTTGGGTCAGTAGCCTACCGAGTTGCCCTTCCGCCACATTTGAGTCAGGTTCATAATGTATTTCATGTTTCTATGCTCCGAGAGTACCTTCCAGATCCATCCCATATTATTGACTATCATCAGATTGAGCTAACCGACAAGCTAACATATGAAGAAAAACCGCTTCGAATTCTGGACCGTCAGGTAAAACAGTTAAGGAACCGGGAAATTCCAATGGTAAAAGTGGAGTGGCAAGAGCACTACGGAACTGAGGCAACCTGGGAAAAAGAGGATGAAATGCAAAATCAATATCCGTATCTGTTTTCGTCCTAAGGTAAAGGCAAGTTTGGAGGACCAAACTTAAATAAGGGGGGGAGAGTGTAATACCCCGACCCTCATATCTGATTCTGCTGTCTTTTTAATCTCCTGTTCTGTGTCTTTGAATGTTATTGTGAAAATCTATGTGAAAATATAGTAAAAGAGCATGGAACTTAGAAATATGAGTTTCTATCTGTTGAATTAGAACGTATCTGTTACACTTGAATCACTTAAAATGGAAATTGAGCATCTTAGAGATTTAATTTGCAGAAATTGATTTGATATTTGGAATCTACATGATTTTTAAGCTATAAGGGGATTTTCTGTGAAATTTTTATTTCGGCACCCTAAAGCGATTGATTTTCGTCTTTTATGCCTTATATATATTGTTATATCTATCTAAGACTTGGGGAGTTGAGATCAAAAACGTGGATCACTTTTGGGTGAGGAAATAGGAGAGGAAGGAGAAGAGAATTGGGGGAAATTCGTGGGTCACCAAGGAAGCTTATCAACTTGTTGAAATTGTGTGATTTACTCAAAGGTAACTCAAATTTCTTGTTTTAGCTACTCAAGAGTTGCACCCTATGCCATGTTTGTGGTTGATTCAAGAAGAATCTATGTTTGATCTATTAAGGGTTCTTACTTGGTTATGTTGCCATTTTGATTTAGTTTGATGGTGAACTTATACTTTACTTCTTGCCTTATAGCATCATTCCATGTCAATATGTTGAGATTATATGATATGTTTAAAGAACTTGGAATTAGAATGAAGTTGTGCAAGTGTTGGTTTGTTGAAGCCTTTAACTTGGTTCAAATTGGCATGATTAAGCTTAGATTCATGTTTTGGTGTTGTTAAGTGGATGTATTGCTTGAATTTGACCCTTAATTTCATAAGAATTGAGTTTGAATGATGAATTTGGCTTGAAAATCGGGCTGCCCTGAATCTGGGTCGACGTCCGCTCGAGCGGGGGTCAGGGCCGCTCGAGCGGGAAAATACACCTTCCAGCAGTTTTCTGAAATTTACCCTGTCCGCTCGAGCGGGGGATATGTACGCTCGAGCGTAAAAATCGACCATCCAGTATTTTGGCAGCACTACACTGTCCGCTCGAGCGGACAAATCTACGCTCGAGCGGAGGACTGTTTCAGCAAGAAAATATGTTTTGTTCAGTTTTTCGTGTTTGACTCTTTGGTGTTATTAGAATATTTTTCTGATAAGTTTATGATGTGATATTCGTTCCATAAAACTGTACTGGCATATGGAATGACTGTTAAGGATTCGAAAGAAAAAGAATACTAATTTATTAGTTATGTTGTGTGCAGGGCACACTCCAGAAGGAACTCATACGCCACCACAACACTGTGAGTAATAGTGCATTATACATAAATTTATGTATCTGTTTTCTGTAAGATAAGATCATGTGTTGATCTGGAACTGAAATGCAAGACTATCTGTGCCGTAAGGCTACCTGTTGTGCCGTAAGGCTACCTGTTGTGCCGCAAGGCTACCTGAGTCGAAAGACTATCTGTGCCGTAAGGCTACCTGTTGTGCCGTAAGGCTACCTGTTGTGCCGCAAGGCTACCTGTTGTGCCGCAAGGCTACCTGAGCCGAAAGGCTATCTGTGCCGCAAGGCTATCTGGGCTAATAGGCCAATCTGTTATCTCGGTATTTGGTTTTGATACATATACTACTGTACATTGTGATTTTATTATTACGCACTACTATTCACTGAGCTTGTCTCATTCTGTAATCTTGTCTGATTCTGTAGGAACCAGCTTGAGGAGCCGATCTAGCACACTTCATGCATTTTTGTCAGCCTAAGGATAACCAGGCACTGGAGGAAACCCTTACATATTAGATCAGTTTACTTGTATATGTAGTTTTGGTATCCACATTGCTGGTCAGGGATATGTATTTATTGTTTTGTATGCCTAAGACCTGGGCTGGATTGTAAATGTTTATGTAACCTCATTTTGTGTGCATGTTACTTTATGTTTAATGTTAAGATGGTCCTGGCTTGTTGTTAGTTGCTCAATGGATATTTCTAGATGTCGTTTTAAATTTAATGCTTCCGTTCAGGCCCCCAAATGTTATACCATACAGGTTATTCTGTCTGTTTCTGCTTAGGTCATGCCCAAACTTTTAGGGGCTGGTTTGGGGCGTGACAGTTGCCCAGCATGCCATGGCCGGCCTACCATGCCTTTGCCCTGGCCAGCATGCCATGCCACTGCGTTGGCCAGAATGCCATGCCACGGCCTTCGCCAGAATGCCATGCCACCGCCTTGGCTAGCATGCCATGACGGCCTTGGCCAGCATACCATGCCACAGCGTTGCCGTGCCATAGCGTTGCCGTGCCACAGCGTTGCCCAGCATGCCTTGGCTAGCATGTCGTGCCACAACGTTGCCCAGCATGCCTTGGCCGGCATGCCATGCCACGGACTAGGTCAGCACACCATGCCATTGCCTTGGTAGCCTTGCCAATGCCAGTTAGCCGTGGCCCGGTGTTGGCCTGCATGCCACGGCATCGCCTTCGCCAGTATCCCATGCCACAGCCTTGGCCCGCAAGCCATGCCATGGCCTTAGCACGCATGCCATGCCACTGCCTTACCCTGCATGCCATGGCCGGCGTGCCATACCGCAGACTTGGCCGGCATGCCATGCCCTGGCCTTGGCCAGCATGCCATGCCACAGCCATGGTGAGCAGGCCACGCCACTGCCTTGGCCAGCATGCCATGCCACGCCACGGTGTTGCCCAGCATGCCATGGCATAGCCTCGGCTAGCATGGCATGCCGCAGCCTTTGCACGCATGCCTTGCCACCGCCTTGGCTAGCATGCCTCGCCACAGCGCTGCCTAGCATACCACACCACAGCGTTGCGTAGCATTCCAAGGTCAGCATGTAAGCAAGGCCTGTGAGCATATTATGTGCACGCTGTTTTGACCGCGGTGCGCGGGTTGCAAGCACGTTCGTGCACGCCTTAGCATGCCTTCGCACGCAACGCACGTCTAATGATAACAAGGCCATGGGCAAGGTAGCTGCGAAGGTCGCAGCCCAGGCAGCATGCAAGACCATAGCCTAGGCCACGCAGCCAACGCAACAGGCAAGGTCGCAGCCCAGGCCACGCAGCCAAGGCCGCAGCTAGGGAAGTAGCAAAGGCCACAGCCAAGGCTGCAGCCAACGCACGTCTAATGATAACAGGGCCACACAGCCGAGGCAGCTGGCAAGGCCGCAACCCAAGCCACGTAGCTAAGGCAGTTGGCAAGTGTAGACGCGCCCCGAGGGCCTCATGCTATAGTTCGGACTCAAATTTCGCAGTTCTTAATCTGATCTCACAATGTGCGATGTGAGATTGATAAATCACCAAAGAGTCCAAATTCGGCAAATCGTTTTGGAAAACTGATTTTTAAGAAAGAAGTGCCAAACATGGACTGCTTTGCTAGATACAGAGTCACCACCTAAATATTTTGTTTTTAGGGGAATTTAGGAAACCCTAACTCGTTGCCTAAGGCCACGTGTCCGTTGTCACCAAAGTTGCCTCGGCTCGGGAACTTGGGTACGATTGGGGAAGGTCATCTATGAGCACCCCCGCTCGCCGGATCAAAGATCGGCCTATACTAAGCATGATATTTTATTTTTGAAAACATATGTGTTCTTATTCCGGTTATTAGCCTAGAATTACTATGTGATGCGCACAGCACACAAGTATAGACTAGATCGCCTAAATTGGAACAAAACATCTCATGTTTGTTTGAAAATGGTTTGAAGGTGCTACTCGCAAGTAGGCTAAGATGTGGATTTGCCACCCTCAAGTGGGCTTAGAAAACAGGATTTTGCCACCTCAAGTGGGCTTAAAACTCGCATTTGACGAATTGTTCCAATTCAAGTAACCCAACCTTCACCCATAGGCATTCAGACAGTTATAGCAACTAAGCAATTAGCCTCATGGCAAGCATGCTATCATGGCAATCACTCACACACATGCAAGATGCTAAAGCATGAAAGCTTACCTAGTACTCCGAGCCAAAACAATAGCCAGTTAGTAACCAATGGATGATCCTAGTTCATGTTAAGATGGCTAATGCAACACATGCAAAATGTAACTAGAAATAGGCTCGGCTATTCTAAGATGGCATATGAGATGCAACTTGATACATGTATTCAAATAGGAATTGAAATACGATGCAGTTAGTATGATGCGCCGAGCCCGGTGCATGCAAGACAAATGAATGAATGCAAACATGTGAAGCATAAGTATGCTAATTGAAACATGCCCTAAGACTAACCATCAAAAGCAGGTAAATAAAAGGGAGAAAGACGTAGGGTTGGAAGACATTCAAACACTCACGCACACTTATTACAAAATTCGCCCTCTCGACGGAGGGTCTGAAAGAATAATACAAATCACCTGATTAACTAACTCACAAGCTAATTAATTACAAAACCACTTAACTACTTAAACAAATTAATTAAGCTACTAAAGCAGTAAAGAGGCCTCGAGAAGAGGGACAAATGCATGCTTGATCGGCTTTGCTCGGAAATCCATCGCCATGCTACATGTTACCTCTGTTTACACTGCTCTGCATCTCTGAAGACTGCACAAGTCTCAAGGATGCTCCTGAACCACTCCTTGAGTGTTGTGGGATGTCACCGGCCAAGAGATATGGCCATCGGCCATGGGGAATTGGTCATCGACCATTTGTGGGGACATCGGCCAATAATGCATAGCCGGCCGGCACTGAAGATGGCCGACCGACCATCTATTCCTGCAGAATGTTGTTTTGCTGCAGCAGAGGACAAACAGAGCATGGCAATGCATTTACAAGACAATGTGTGCACAACCACCCTCCCTATCATGTCATGGGCTCAAGGGAGTATGGTTTTTGACCCTCGGGCCATCAATCACGCATCTCGATGCATGATGGCCAAAGGAGCAAAATGTGCAATTTGATATCAAATGAAATGCACAAAACACATAAGGGCCCCAAACCTCCATTATGCTTGATCAAGAGGCAAGGGAATGCACACACAATGCTATGCAACCTAAGCATGCAAACAACTCAAGCATGATGCAAATCTAATGCAACATGAGCATGCAAGCATGCAATGTGCAATAGGCATACACCTACAAATGTGAACACACATGGCATGCAACAACATGCAAGACAAGCATGCAACAACATGCAAAGATGGACTTAAACTAAAGATGGATAGGCCTCAGCCATGTCCAAAATCAGTGGCCATTATGATGAAATGATGACAAGAAATGCAAGGCAAGCATGCATGCCAATTGGCCTATCACCTAGGCATAAGGACACAACTCTCAAAACATGAGCAAGGAGTGACAAACATAAGAATATGGCAATGAAGTAAGCTCTGAAATCTCATATGAATCGATGCCAAATCAACTAAACAATGCAAGTATGGCATGCAAGAGGGCTTAAAGCTTGAAGCTAACATAGGCACTTACACTATAGCTATGCAATACATGAAGCATATGGCCAATACAACCCAAAACAGTCCTAGAGCTTGCCAAAACAATGACAAAACATGCATGGAGCAAAGCCAAAACAAGCTAGCATGAAGGGTCAAAACATGGAGTATGTAAGGCCAATAAGGAGGTTTACACTACACCTACCAAAGCCAAGAATGTGATGACTTAACCAACAAAAATCAGAGTTATGGCATGTCAAATTAACACCAAAAATGGGCTAATACCAAGTCAACACATGCTAGAATGACAAGCTCACTCATTAGGCATGCAAGGCTAGCAAAGGGGACTTACACTACAAGTGTAAGAAGCAAATGAGGCATGCTCTAAGCAATGCATGCTAGTGACTTGGCAAGATGGCATACACAATGGCTCATTTTTAAGGCATAAAGAACCAACCTTCCAAAGCATGGAAAGAGTGAAAGATGTGAGTGCATGACCTTGAAATATGCTCTGAAATATCATTCCAAATGATGCTAAATCATGCAAATAGCCTAAGCAATGCATGCTAGTGGCTTGGAAACTCAAGGCTAGTGAGCTAAAATGCACTATGGCTATACAAAGCATGGCATGCATGACCAAAACAACATAAATAAGACCTTAATCATGCTAAAACATGGCCAAAATCTTCTTGGAGTTAAGCCAAAATCACACTAGAATGATGGTCTAAAGCATGATCCATGTTGGGCTAGTGTGCAAGTTTACACTACAAGTGTATGGAGCATGCAAGGGATGACCGAACCAGCCCAAAATAGAGTTATATCAGGTCCCAAAAGTCACAAAAAAATGCTTTAAAAGAGCTAACATAAGCCACAAAAAGATGCTACTTTATAGAGCTAACAAGGCATGGCATAGAGAGACAAGGAGGGGAGGCTATCCCCTCCCATTTGGGACCTCAAAGCAAGCTTTTTGTTACTGAAAATCCCCTGGATTTTAGTGGTTAAAAGACCATGAAGATTTGTTATGAAAGGCCTTGGAAGATGGCACAAATGCTTCACAAGCAAAGAGACTAAAAGGGTGGGCCACCCTCAAACTCAAAAGGGGCTTAAACCTCCATTTTAGAACCTCCAAATCAGAGTTTTTTATGGTTCAAAACCAGCCCCAAAATACAACAAAACAATGGAAAAAGGGGGATAAAGCAAGTGTGCAAAAACAAGCTTAAAAGGAGGAAGTTCTTACCCTTGAAGCACCTTGAAGCCCAACAGCAAAACCAGCCAAAATCTGAGCCAAAATCACCCTTTTGGAGCTCAAACAAAGTCCCAAGCTACCTCAACCCAAAGATGATCAACTTTGGTTAAGGGTCTCTTTGCAAAAGTGTAGGAAATTCTCACTTCTAAGCTTAAAACAAGAGGGGAAGGAAAGAATTCTAGGGAGGGTGAGAGTTTTGCTCACAAAACTTCTAGAGAGAGAGGATTCTAGAGTGAGAAGCTCTCAAATTTCTAAGCCTTTAAGAAATGTTCTAACCCTTGAAAATGAGATATAAGCTTCATTATATAGAAATCCAATAGCTTTTGGTCGAAATATCTCAAATGGAAATATCTGATGCAGTGTATAACAGCTGGAGGATAAATATCTGTCAATTCTGGGCTTTCTGGACACTTCTGGCCGACCGGCCATCTTTGGTGCTGACCGGCCACCATTTGTGGCCGATAAGGTTCACTTTTGGCGGACATATAGCTGCTGAGGTCAAATTGTGGCTGGTGGACTTCCATAGAGGCTGATGGAAAAAATCAATGCTAGTCCCTGACTTGAAGAAAGTCTAATTCCTTCATCTGGATGCCTTTTCAGGTCATTCTTGAGCCTAAATTGTAGCCCCGGAAGTCTTCTTTCCAAATTTGACAGCCGCATGTCAAAATTCCATGTGTGCTAAGAGATATTCCTCTTTTAGTGAAGGTTGCTCAGTTTCAGTCCAACCGGAATGATGCCCAACTTCAGCCAATCATATCTCCCCCATCCAGACTCGGCCTTAGGAGATTCTTAAGTGAAAAATGAAGCCTCGGAAGTAAGATTTCCAACGGTGGTGGCCTCCTAGCTGAAATCCAAGTATTCAAAAGGATAGGCCTGATTTAGCGAGGACCGTTCGACTTTCTCTTAGCGATTCATACCCATCTCCTTCCCCAACTGGGTTGCTTCCCTCTCCTCTTCTTTTCTTTGACTCCAAACCCCCAAACAAGGTGTTTTGAAAGATTTTTCAAATATTTCATCTCTCTTTCATTCATTTCCACTCTGTCCTTGCTCGGTTTACCGAAAAGCGCAACATTTGACAAAATGCGAGCCTCGGAACATCGTAGAAACCTTTTCAAAATATTTTGAAAGAAAGGAGTTTAAGATCTAAAATCTTTTTGGTCCAAAAATGGGGTGTGAGGTTTGGACTTGACTCTCTCCTTGCCGCAGAAATTGAACCTTTGCATAGCATAGCCTACATCACTAAGTAAGCCATCAGTAGTGCCCAAGTCTTAATGGCGGTCAAAAATGGGGTGTCTATAGCAAGGCCGCAGCCCAAGCTGCAGACCAGCCCGCAGCTAAGGCAGCCGGCAAGGGCGCAAGCCAGGCCGGAGCCAAAGTTACTGGCAAGACTGCAGCCAAGGTAGTTGGCAAGGCCGCAACCCAAGCTTATTTTTTTGAATTTTTATTTATTTGTAAAAATTAAAATAAAATATACAAAAAATAAAAAAAAAATTTAAAATTTACTATAATTACAGGTTTCTCATCCTTTAATTATTGGATTAATTTCTACATTTTTTTCCATATCTTACTTATTTTCATTATTTTTTAAATATTAAAGTTGAAATAAATTAAAATAAAATATTTCAGTGGCCAAAATTTTTTTTAAAAGTTTTTTTATGGTGGCATGATTTATTTTCTTTTAGTTATGATTGAAAATTTGTGAAAGAAAATGTTACTTTTAAAAAAAACCCCATTATGACTCCTCGAGCATGGGTGATGTTTCCTCTTGCCAGATGGAAAAGGGCTTCATAAGCTATTATAAGGGGGGGCACCTCGTTTAAGGCTGGACAGCATGGCCAGGCCACAGGCCACGCCTATGCCTAGGTGCTCGCTTGGTATATGCCATTGTTTGTCTTCTGGCATTGAAACTCCATAGCCAAGCATGGGATGTTGTTGAGTGGCGGCCCGCGGTGGTGGCAGTGGCCTCGACCAGCATGCCATGCCACAGCCTTGGCCAGTAGCATACCATGGCTCGGCCTTGGCCAGCATGCCATGCCACGGCCTTGGCCAGTAGCAAGGTATGCCACGACCTTAGCTAGCATGGCATGCCACACGGCCTTGGCCAGAAGCATGGCATGCCATGGCCTTGGCCAGAAGCATTGCATGCCACGACCTTGGCCAGCAGCATGCCATGCCATGGCCTTGGCTAGCAGCATGCCATGCCATAGCCTTGGCCAGCAACATGGCATGCCATGTCCCTCGGGTAATTGCTATTAGGTTGGCTTTGTCTTACGTACAAGTTGCCTTCCGAAATGCATGTCCCTCAGAAGTTTGCCATTTGGTTGGCTTTGACTTATGAACGAGTTGCTTGTGCTTTCCCAGTGGATGCTTGTTGCGAAAAGTATGTCCCTCGGTAGTTGCATGTTGCCTTTGTTATTTGCGTTCGCGCTAACCGGTGTTTGCTCGGCTTCTCTAAATGTTTTCGCACGTTCATCGGGCTTCTTAGTCCTTCGGGTTGTGATTCATTTTGGGGGGCTGGTGGATAGTGTACGTCATGGCGCTTGAGTTGTGATTGGTTTGTGCGAGTTGGATGGGTCCCTGCCTGTGCAGCCAACTCCACTGGTGCATTCCTCTTGTTCCTCAGGCAATTGCCATTAGGTTGTCTTTGACTTGCCTACAAGTTACCTGCCCTTCCCTAGTGGAAGATGCCTTACGAAAAGCATGTCGCTCGGATAATTGCCATTTGGTTGGCTTTGCCTTATGAAATTCCTGTCCCTCGGCCTTGGCCTTGCCATGGCGATGGCTTGCTTGCCATGCCAAAGCCACGACCAGCATGCCATGCCACAGCCTTGTCCAGCAAGCCATGGCATGCCATGGCCTTGGCCAGCATGCCATGCCATCGCCTTGGCAAGCATGCCATGCCACCGCCTTGCCTTTATGTCATACGCACGGCCTTGGCAGCTTGTCTCGCAGGCGGCATTGGCAACCTGTCCTACTTGCATCCTTGTTAGCATGCCAGCTCAGCCTGTGGGCGACCTTGGCAGTCTGGCTTGCCTTGATCCTTTCTAAAAGTATATTCCTCGGGTAAACTCCATTTGGTTGGCTTGGACTTTTGCTTACAAGTTGCCTGCTCTTCCTTTGCGGAAGTTGCCTTGCAAGAAGCATGTCCCTCGGGTAATTGGCATTAGGTTGGCTTTGACTTACGTACAAGTTGTGCTGCGTAACACATGTCCCTCTAGTCATTGCCATTTGGATGGCTTTGACTTATGAATGATTTGCTTGTGCATTCCGAGTGGAAGCTTGTTGCGACAAGTATGTCCCTCGGAAGTTTCCTGTTGCCTTTGTTATTTGCATTCGCGCTAACCGGTGCTTGCTTGGCTTCTCTAAATGTTATCGTACGTTCATCGGGCTTCTTAGTCCTTCGGGGTGTGATTCGTTTTGGGGGGCTTGGTGCGTAGTGTATGTCGTGGCACATGAGTTGTGACTGGTTTGTGCGAGTTGGATGGATCCCTGCCTGTGCAGCAAACTCCACTGGTGCATTCCTCTTCATTTGTGCTTGGAGGCAAAATTTTACCTTCTACCTCGCGTGGGTTCCTGTGTTGCCTACTTAAAGAAAAGGAATTTGGTCCGAATCATGTGCCTATATTGTCTCGCCACCTCGTGGCGCAGGGTGAAGGGGAACTCCAAAGTATCTTTTGTGCTCCATGGTTGTCCTCACGTTGCGTGGTCGGTAGGTAGCATGGCCCCGTTGTTCGAATTGTGGTCTAGAGAAGCGTCCTCAGTGATGGACAGGGCCCAAGTCCCTAGAAAGGGGCGAGGAGAGAGGTGAGGAGCCCCGTCATGCCCGGACCCTGTCGCACCAAGAGGCCTATCTGCGAGTAGCGGTTGTTTGGGAATGCAGTCCTTATCGAGCGGTAAATTCCGTCCAAGGCTAAATCAGGCGAGAGACCGATAGCAAACAAGTACCGCGAGGGAAAGATGAAAGGACTTTGAAAAGA